>BGPR01044417.1:0-12620 GCA_013235015.1 Araneus ventricosus | reverse complement strand
CTCGGGATAAAAATATTTCCATGACTTTTCTCAGCAAAAAAAAAACCCTTGCAGAAAAATTAACTATTTACTAAATTGTCACGAAACCTTCACTAAAACTTTTCTTATGTTTCAGTATTTGTCAGAAATATTTGAAGTACTTATAACTTAACAAATGCATGTAACATAACAAACGTCAAACCCTCTTCAAACCTCCGTACCACCAGGAAAACATTTGACCCTCGATGGATTTAGCGTGCACCGAACCCGCATATACGACGGATTTTCCGTGGAATCGGTCCTCGAACCCTCGATCCTCCGGTCATGATTGAGACTGGCATGAGCCATCACGGCCTTCCATATAGTTTTGAAGATGAATAATAATAGTTATTTTGGCATGAATAATATTTGATTAAACACTGATTTCAAAACTGTCGCAAATATTTTGACTTCGAAGCACAACTTACAAGTAGCCGTGCTTACTTACTTACATTACTTCACTAAATAATTTTTGTTTAAAATTATATCGGGACATTTTTTTGAAATCTGTGCCTCTTGCTAAATTTTATCAGAAATATATTATCAACGTATTTTGTGCAAACAAACTGAATTAAGAAATCAGATTCGAGAATAAAATGAAGTAGAATGGCTGAAGAAACTGAAAACCTTTCTTATTATGATAAAAATAAAAGAAGAGATGCTAAATGTTAATGGAGAATTTATTGCTTCTATTGATAACTATTGTGTCGTTCCTAAAATAAAATTTACAGACTATTTTAATAGATTCGTCACTTTTTCTTACAAAATAAACGTAAAATAATTTTTCAGAATATTGCTTTGACCTTAATACCTTCAGAATATTGCCAATAGCTCTGCAGTAAAAAATAAAGGTATAAGTAAACACAGAATAAATTGATTATCTAATCAGTTATCTGCAAAATTCATGTGGGCATTTAAAAATGTTTTTGAGTTAATTTAATCAAGTTTATCTGCTATGAAAGTTTCACATTTTTAAGGCTCTGATAGGATATATACTTGCTGAAATCTCTTCTAATTCTGGATGCGAAATTATTTTCCAGCATATGTAATCTCTTCTCTATGCAAATGTACTATTTTAAGAAGTTTTAAACGCACAGCAAACTTTAAAATGGACCAACTAACAAAAACTGTTGTGCAAATATAAATATAGAAAAAGAGAGATATAAATTCCAAAAATTCTATATCTTGATTTCTTTTAATTGCTTTTTATGGAAGTGAACTGCCAGAATAAATGCTAATTCCGAAAAAAAATGTAAAATTTTCTGAACAATTCTTTTTTTTCTGATGAATCTTGAGAAAATTGTTGCGAAAGTATTCTTTCATAGTCACTAGCCTCATGATGTAACAGGGCAATAACATTATAACTGGGTTCATTAAAATTCTGCTATACAATTCTGCTTTTCAATCATAAAAGAAAAATTAACAAGGCTTTTGACTCTTCTCTAGAAAAAAAAGAAGAGAATAAATATTAATTAAATTAAGATATTGTCCTCAATTTATAAAGGAAATTATACATGTTGTCAAAATATGTCATTATTTTTTTTATTTGTAAAAGAAGCATACTTAAAAGAATAACCTAAATCTGAGCTGGGAAAACTTTTTGCACTGAAAAGCCTCATTGAAGTTCTTAGTTGGGCAAAAGCTCTCATGAGCAGAATCTTATTGGTTCTTGTTCTATAATTATTATTATATTACAGACAATTACATATTTCAATGCAAATTGTAAATTACTACTAAAGATGCATAAGAAACTTAAGAAGGCCACAAGTTCCCTAGCCCTGACCTAAATATCAGTTTATACACCTTCTGGGTTAATAAAATGACACGTTTGTTCATTTCTAATGAACTAAAACTTCTTTTTGAGTAACAAATATGTTAGTCACGAAAATTCAAACCAGAAGTAAAGTTATTGTTGACAAAAAATATGTTTCTCATCTATAGCTATGAACATTAAACTTTAAAAATGCATTTTACTGATGTACTTTTTATTTAAATTGTAATCTAATGATTTATTCTACTTTGTTAAATAATACTATATCGATTCATGGATAGTATAAGTATATCCCTAATATTATCGGAAATAGAGTTTGAGAAAGACATTTTTACATTAAAACTCATCAGATTACTTTTAAATTCTTTCTCAAGTTACTTAACAGTAATATCGATGACTTACGAGACGTTACCCTATAACCGAAAGGCTATTTGAACCAGGTCACGTAGCAAAGTATTTACATTAAGTCTGACATTTTTATAAAATAAGAAGAAATCTTTTACCATCAGTTTCCACTAACCTGAGCACCTTAAAAAACTCGTAGCCCATATACTCCTTATCACGCATGATGTTTCTACCAAATTTAGATACAGACGTTACAAAAACTAACAATAACAATGATGTAGTTTCGTTTGATGTGATTGCTGTGGATTTCGGACGAATTTTTGAACCTCTGAAATTATAAATCGTCTGTCTGGGAGTCTTTACTTCATTTCATTATAGGGAAATGGGGAAGACTAACAAAATTCGTTGCTAATAAAGAAGCCATTAAGGCGAAGTTAGTTTCATTCACTTTTAGCCGCAATTCTGTGTGTGTGTGTTTCATGGTTCGTTTATATAATAGTCTTTCACCATCCTGAATTTTCTTCTCAGGTTTTATGGTTAGAAGAAGGTTTGCCAGTCAGAATAAATATTCTTTGTGTTCATTAAATACAGTCTGAAAAAGACAACACAGAAATAATAGGTGCTTTAATAGACGCCCCGTTTTAGTTTAGTTAAAATTAGTTATATTAACGTTCAGTTTTGAAGTAACACGAGGGCTATTTTGAGACCTACCTCTTCATTTTGAACAGCGGTCAGATGACGAGGACGACACCTGAGCTGACACTCCCTCTACAAGATTCCGCATTAAGCTGCTATCACACGGAGAGCTATCGTGCGCTGTTATCTTGATCGTAAGCGCAATGCCACTCTGTAAAACAGTTTCCAGCACATAACCGGTCAGACAAGATGACGGATGGGCTGTATTCAACCGGCTTGAAAATGCACACGATGCTGACAAACAATCGTCAGCAGCGGAAATTCAAACCAATCAGGTGTGACTTTGACGTGACGTAATTCGCCTTCCCCGATTCCTAAATCCTGTCTGACCTGTTGTCTCAAAGCGTCACGTGCTACAAACTTTCAGCTGAGTGGCATTGTGCTCACGCTCAAGATAACAGCGCACGATAGCTCTCCGTGTGATAGCAGTTTTACACCAGCAGGAGGATGTTGGACCCCCTATGTATGATTTAGTGTGCCCAATACACGGCGGATCTTCAGTGGAATCGAGTTTCGAACCTGGAACCCACTGGCCCAGAAGCCAAGATCTTACCAGTAGGCCACTGCAGCCTCCTCACAGCCCCGTATTTGTCAGAGTAGCCTCGAAATTTTTTGTCAAAAATCTGAATTAATTCTCCCGGGATGTCGTGAAATTTATTTATAAGCACGCAGTTCCTATTATAAAATAATGATCATGTTTTAGCTTCAAAGAAGTAATAGAATAAATTAGAGTAGATTATTCTTCCCAAATTTTTATTTATGTATAAAGTTATCAGACGTCCCTGATAAGCCAGAACAGTTCAGATTTAAAGCTGCTTGTCCTGATCTTGAATAAAATGCTACCTTTTCATTTTTAAGTAAAATATAAATACCTTTGAACAAATAAGGAAAGATTAATTTGATTTAATTTTTTAAAATTAGCTTTTGAAGAGTTCTTAATTTTTAATATACATAGAAATAGTGTCTCCTCCCATATCAAGAGCCTCCTCTTAGAATTTGAATATATCTGGTTATTTTAGTTTTAATAATCCGAAGATCGATTCGATTTTTCAAGTTCCTAATGCTTAAAAATAACATGAATTCACCTATACTATTATACGATACGTCTAAGGTGTATATGTTACCGGAATTTGAATTAAGATACGATAGTATTTTGTTGTAGGGCGTATAAAACAGTATACGAGGTGTGTTCGAAAAGTAAAGATACAACTCGTAGAAGATGAAACGAAAAGTTTCTGTGAGCGCGTTGGCAACACGGATTGTAACCTTGAACCTTCCGCTTTTCCCTAGCGGTCATTCGTTATTTCTATGCTGAGTCTGGTTGGAATAGCACGTATTTACAATGGCTGCGGCAATTTAAAATCCCTCCAAATGTGAAGTAAGTTCCGTGATACATTTTCTCCATGCAAAAGGTGAGTGTCCACGGGATATTCACAGTCAAATTGTTTCCGCGTATGGGAAAATTATGAATAGACAAAATGTTACGAAGTGATGTCGTGCTTTCTCTGAAGGTAGGACCAATGTTCAGGAAGAACACCGAACTGGTAGGCCATCTGTGATATCTGGTGCTCTTCTGCGAAGAACAGAGGAAACAATTCAAGAAAATCGGCGTCTCATATTGAGAGAATTGCATAAAATCATACCGAAGTGTCTATGACAACTCTTCATGAATGTGTTACTTTAGGGTGTGTGCAGTCTGCTTGCTTCATGACAACGCTCGTCCGCACACAGCGCATAAAACCGAAGAACTTCTCAAACGTTTCAAGTGGGAAGTGTTAGATAATCCGCCATACAGACCAGACCTTGTACCTAGCGACTTCCACATATTCCTTGACCTGAAGAGACATCTTGCAGGACAAAACTTCCACGACGATGATGAGATTAAAAACGAAGTTGAAATGTGGTTTTGACAACAGGCGGTACACCTTTAAGACTGTGGGAGACAAACGCTTGTACCCAGACTTAAAAAATGCTTGTACAATGGCTGCAACTTTGTCGAAAGATAAGGTTTGTACCAGTACGTAATTTGTAATGGACGTTGTAACAATTAAAATGTTTTTGAATGAGTATGGAGCATTGTATCTTTAATTTTCGAACACATCCCGTATTATATTTTGAAAGGTTTCAGTAATGCCTCAGTTATCCTTTCTTTTATTGTTTTAAGATCAAACTAGCAATAATGGAATTAATTTTTTTATTATTCTTATATTTTAAAATACAATCTATCCTATCCTTACACTCCGTCTCAGTTTGGCCCACATAATGCAAAGGCATCTTTTGTACTCATGCCAGAAATAGCACTTTTAATACCGAAACTGAATGACATTGAAAATCTGAGAGAAATGTGACTGAATCTAATGGAAACATTCTCATTTCAAAGACTAATGACATCGAATTTCACTCAGAATTTCACAATGAATCATGATGACAATTTGTTGAGAACTCTTTGAGTTTGTTGAAATTAGTTACAGGGAAATCGGTGTTCCACTGCTTCCCATTGAATTTCGATAGCTGCTTAAATGGCGAGTAATTACTAATTAATTGTTGGCTCATATTTACGAATAAAGATAAAATCCTTTGGCTAGACAGTAGTTGAACTTGGATAATGACCTTACATTTTAGAATAGGATCCATTGAACTGAGTATTGGAATTTCTCAGGAGGCAAAAATGCTTTCGAAAGGGGCTTCTTTATAAAGAAGGACTTGATAATATCTCATTTCAGTCGCGAATAAATTTTTAAATGGTAACAGATAATATATAGCGTACAGTGTATTCGATACGTTTCATATTCTTGACGATTATTATTAGTTTGAGAGCAAGTTATAAAATGATACAGTAAAACACCGGTTAACCGAACTAGGGTTAATCGAAACCCGGGTTATCCGAAATGCCTCTGAAATCGAAAATCCAAAAATACACCTACTGTACTACGCTGAAATAACTGTGAAGGAAAGACGGAGCGATGGAACTATGTACCCACTTTTTCTTCTAAGCCACCCCAAGAAGGTTAGGAATAAATTTCAGAATGCTAAAATTAAAATTAATGGGCACTAACAATAATAATTACTGTCTGGAGCCTGATCCTGAGCTTGCCGGTGCGAATATTGCTCCCGACGGAGGGTCAACCCTATTGGAAAAAAATTTCTTTTCCGGTATAAAAAAAATATACCTGTTTATGTTTTCTCTGTAAACACAATTACATACCTTTTTGGTCGAAGAGATAATTGAAACACTATCAAATGACCTGGCTCTAGACAAACCAACATAAAGTTGGCCATGTGTAAAAAAAGGAATAGTTAATACCATGCACACTTTGTCAGAAGTTTGGCCTTAGGATTTATTAATGGTCATAGAAAATGCCAAACGTACAGGGAATTGTTTTCTTTTAAAACTAAAAGGCATATTATTGTCCGATGGGATGAGCGGTATTCTGGGAATTAAAAATGTTTCTTTTGAGCTTGACCCAATCATTTCTGCTTCAATAACGTTATGCTGTAGTTTTGCCACTATTAGTCTTGTTATACAGCACATTGCACAGGCCTTTTGAAGGCATCAGATTTTGAAGTAGCATTTGAAATTTTTATCAGCCAAGGGTTGTAAGGTACTATATACTGTTCCAGCAGGAGGTGCCTTTATTTCAGCCCCCATAGATGCAAAGGATAATGCAGCATTATATTCTCGAATCTGCTCTCGATGGTGTTTTGCTTCCTGTGAATTGCTGCAGAGTAATTCTTTGAAAAGTTCAGGAGCTTCTGTCAGATTTGGAAGATGAATTTTCCCATCATGACAGCATTTGGTATATTTTTTTACCCGAGTTCACTTCGTTTCTGCAATAAAATGCATCACAAAATTCGCACACCTCAGACATATTGCTATGTTCCGGGACATTCACCTCAATTTGAGAATGAACACGATTTGCCTAAGTTGATCAGAACGTTTTCTGGCTCGCCTAAGATTATCAGCTTCATTTCTAGCTAATCTCCTTTGAAGCGTTTCATCAAAATTTTCATTTGAATGCTGTTCCTCCGCAGATTGTAATAAAGGTCTTGGAAACTCATTTGCATGAAGAATTTAACTTAATGTTGAAAAAAAAATCGCTTTCAGCTCTGGTCGCCACGTTTGGAGCGTAGCCGATTGTAAACAAACCGGTCGTTGCCATCGGAAGAAATCTTTTTTCCTCTCACGTACTATTTTCGCCTTAGCGTTTTATATATATAGATTTTCAATGCATATATTCATAATTTTATGCATGTGTTTGTATATTCGTGGAATAGAGTTCAATCATTTTTTTAAAAAATGTTTAAGATCATTCTTTTCGAATTTGCCAATCGCAGGGCATAAGACAGATTCGTTATTTTTCAATATATGAGTATATATGGCTTGTCATAATTTTTAAAAAGCAGATAACATTGAAACATGTATTATAATCTCTATATATAAAACGCTAAGGCGTAAATTTTTTTAAGGTTAAAAAAATTTAGTGTGTGGAGGAAAAGTCTTTTCTGGATGGCAACGACCGGTTTGTTTACAACTGGCAACGGCCGAAACTGATAATTCATAAATAAACAGAACCTTCATTTTTTCCTCCAAAACCTGAAGTTTTTTTTATATTTTTTAATTTGAACTTTTTGTGAATACGTGGATGATAGCCTTTGCAGCTAAAAATCCCCCAAACCCTTCAAATCAGTCCATCGATAATTCATTACAAAACGTGCTGAAAGTGATTTTTCTGATCAACTTAGGCGAATCGTGTTCATTCTCAAATTGAGGTGAATGTCCCGGAACATAGCAATACACTATATGCCCAAAAGTATCCGGACACTTGCAGAATTTCACATTTTTTAGAATTTCTCCGGAATGGTTTAGCTGACTGCCTTTAAACTTCGGACATGTAAAGAATAGACAATAACTCACAGTTTACAATGAAGATTCGGTCCTGAGGGCAATTAGGGGACCGTCTACAAACTGATGAAGACAGAAAGGTTTCTGGCCCACCCCGCTTCACAAAATACTGGTAACAAGATGAAACTTTCAGAAATGGTAATGTATAATGTGCATAATATTTACAGGACTTTTTGTAAACTCAGCATAAATATTTGGGAAGATATAAAGGTTTTCTTAAAAAATCTCAAATTTTCCCACCTGTTTCTTGCTTATAACATGCAGAGTTTTCTGTTATATTATACGAAACTTACAGAAAAAATGACAATATGTTAGAAAAGCATTTTGTAAAAATTTGGAAAAAGAATGTTTGAATATTACAGGAATTATGAGCATGTTTAGTAAATAATGTTTTACTGCGCATGCGCGAAACATAGTGTAATTTTTCTTTCACAACTTTAAAGCCAGATATATAGGGCAACTTATATAAAAACATTCAGTTCAATATCATTACTATTCAGAAAGATATCGGCATTACAACGAGCGGAATTTTAGCTCCTGTCGAAGAGAAGCTAAAAGATGTGGGGTTCTACATAAATTGATATTTTTTAAACTTATATCTTGAAATAGTTATATTGAATTGTATAGTGGTTAGAATTTGCTGAATACCCATGAACACATCTAATATTCGTAACGAATAAAAAATATATATGTAGAATTATTAAAATATTTTAAGAAAAGAAATTAATTAGATATATATATATATATATATATATATATATATATATATATATATATATATATATAATAAATCGTTTCGCCATAAAAGAAATATATTTAAAAATATCGTTTGGCCGTAAAATTGTACTATGCAACTTGTTAATAATTATGTAAATAATATAATTAAAGTAATAAAATTGTGTTATTTATAGTGCCTAATTAGCTGGAATTTAAGTTATACACGTAATTGATAAGTCTTCATGGGTATTCAGCAAATTCAAACCACTATACCATTCAATATAACTATTTAAAGATATAAGTTTAAAAAATATCAATTTGTGTAGAACCCCTCATCTTTTAGCTTCTCTTCGACAGGAGCTAGAATCCCGCTCGTTGTAATGCCGATATCTTTCTGAATAGTAATGATATTGAGCTGAATGTTTTTATATAAGTTGCCCTATATATCTGGCTTTAAAGTTGTGAAAGAAAACTTACACTATGTATCGCGCATGCGCAGTAAAACATTATTTACTAAACATGCTTATAATTCCTGTAATATACAAACATTCTTTCCCAAATTTTTACAAAATGCTTTTCTAACATATTGTCATCTTTTCTGTAAGTTTCGTATAATATAACAGAAAACTCTGCAGGTTATAAGCAGAAAACAGGTGGGAAAATTTGAGAATTTTTAAGAAAACCTTTATATCTTCCCAAATATTTATGCTGAGTTTACAAAAATTTTTGTAATTATTATGCACATTATACATTACCATTTCTGAAAGTTTCATCTTGTTATCAGTATTTTGTGAAGCGGGGTGGGCCAAAAATATTTCTGTCTTCATCAGTTTGTAGACGGTCCCCTAATTGCCCTCAGGACCAAATCTGCAATGTAAAATATGAGTTTATGTCTATTCTTTACATGTCTGAAGTTTAAAGGCAGTCAGCTAAACCATTCCGGAGAAATTCTAAAAAATGTGAAAATCTGCAAGTGTCCGGATACTTTTGGGCATATAGTGTATGTCTGAGGTGTGCGAATTTTGTGATGCATTTTATTGTAGAAACGAAGTGAACTCGAGTAAAAAAATATACCAAATGCTGTCATGATGGGAAAGTTCATCTTCCAAATCTGACAGAAGCTCCTGAACTTTTCAAAGAATTACTCTGCAGCAATTCACAGGAAGCAAAAAACTATCGAGAGCAGATTCGAGAATGTAATGCTGCATTATCCTTTGCATCTATGGGGGTTGAAATAAAGGCACCTCCTGCTGGAACAATATATAGTACCTTACAACCCTTGGTTGATAAAAAATTCAATGCCCATATAAATGTTGAAGTGTGTGCGTCTGTAAAGATTGTTAAGTATCTATATAAATATGTCTATGAAGGTCACGATGCAGCTTCAGTTGGACTTCCAACAAATGATGGTCTTTTAAACAACGATGGATTTTTAACTTTTTTAGATGGTAGATATGTAAGTGTTCCTGAAGCGATGTGGAAACTCAATGAATTTTCTCTCTCAGAAAAATCTCATGTAGGTAATCATGAGATTGGCCGTTCACTTGCCAAACCAACAGCAAGTGGTAAAACAAAGTGGTGATAATGCTACTTCAAAATTTGATGCCTTTAAAAGGCCTGTGCAATGTGCTGTATAACAAGACTAATAGAGACAAAACTACAGCATAACGTTATTGAAGCAGAAATGATTGGGTCAAGCTCAAAAGAAACATTTTTAATTCCCAGAATACCGCTCATCCCATCGGACAATAATATTCCTTTTAGTTTTAAAAGAAAACAATTCCCTGTACGTTTGGCATTTTCTATGACCATTAATAAATCCTAAGGCTAAACTTCTGACAAAGTGTGCCTGGTATTAACTAATCCTTTTTTTTACACATGGCCAACTGTATGTTGGTTTGTCTAGAGCCAGGTCATTTGATAGTGTTTCAATTATCTCTTCGACCAAAAAGGTATGTAATTGTGTTTACAGAGAAATACCGTGAACATTAACATAACCCTTTTATATGTATGTAGCTTATATTTTGTGTATAATCTAAATTTTGACCTGCTACCGTATTAATTTTGTAAAAATGTATATCAATAGTTGGAGAGAATTCTTTTTTAGTGTAATGATGTAGTGCAAATTTGTTCATTTATTAAGTGTCTTATGCAAGGATGTTCCGACTTTTACGGTGAATAATAATGGAAACTTTTCAAATCATGTTTTTTTTATATCTAGGAATGAAATTTTTTGTAATGTTCAGAAGTGCAATGTTTTGTATATACAGGAATAAAATTTTTGGATTGCTTAGAAGAGCAATATATTGTATTTTCAATGCATATATCCATGATTTTATGTATGTGTTTGTATATATCGTGGAATAAAGTTGAATTATTTTTTTAAAAATGTTTAAGAGAATTCTCTGATACTTGAATGCCTGCTGAATTTGACTTCCTGGTGCTTTCACTACATAAAAAACGGTCCTTTTCAGGACCAAAAAATTTTAATCATTCTTGATTAAGGTGAAAGTATTAAAAGGAAATCAGCTTACAACTTTTATTTATTCATAATACTGTATTTTTTTATGTTCATAGTGATAAGATGATAAGATGCAAGACCACAATCTCTATTAATAATATTAAATCTAATTTGTTTTTAGGGTTAGTTTTTAGAATAATTATATTTGTTTTAATTTTGCAATTCTTATTCATTTGTTTATCACTTTCATAATTTTCTTCGTAAGTTTTATTTGAAGAAAAATATCTTTTTGAGGCTAAAATATTTTATTCTGTGCTGATTTAAATTAAAGCATCAGAAGCAAAATAAAGCTGATTCATATAAATATATATATATATATAAATTTTACAATATTTTTGCTAGGACGTGCAGTGTTTTCATTGTAGCGAGCGAAGCGAACAAAGTTTGCGTAGCAAACCCGGGAGGATTGCAACGCAATCCTCCTGGGGGTTGGCGAGCTTTCGCGAGCAGGGGCAGAGCCCCCTAGTAATAACTAATTTTATTTTAAAAAATTAGATAGAGCCTACTTTAGGGGGCTTATCTCTCTCCCTCCGCGGATCCATTTCCATACACATATATGGTTAATCAAACTTATTATATTACAAGTTTTTAAGTTATTGTTACGCACTTATTACAAGTATTTAAACCAGTATACTGTCTTAAATACTTCCAGTATATTTTTATACTGGTTCAAAATTTCCTAGTATGTTTTCATACTGGTATCAAAATTTCCAGTATGTTTGAAAACTGGTATCAAAATTTCCAGTATGGTATCATACCGGCTTCAAAATTTCCAGTATGGTATCATACCGGCTTCAAAATTTCCAGTATGGTATCATACCGGTTTCCAAATTTCCAGTATGATTTCATACCGGCTTCAAAATTTCCGGTATTTTTTTACTGGTTCCGGTATCATTTTGATACCGGTATTTTGAATTTTTTCCAATAGGGAACTTTAATAAAGAACATAAGAGCAGCCTACAAAGAGAGTTTTCAATTCGTTTTTGCACTCAAAAGATTTCAGAATTACAAACTATAATTAGATACAGAATAGTAATAGATGTTCATAGATATTTCGTTATCCGAAACGGCTTCCCCCCTCCCCCTCTTTAGTTCCGTTAAACTGGTTTGTACTGATCTTGGTTTCTTAATTTAGAATAAATATCGAAAATCTATAAATAAATGAATAGAATATGGTGCGTTTCCGTTCTAAAAAGGCACGACAGTGAAAAAAGATGGCATGAAATTCACACTAAAGTGATCATATTGTGAAAATAATTCGAAGAAAAGCCTTCACGTTATTTCCTCTGAGTCTATTCAACCCTTATTTGTAGGAACCTTTAGTTTTTTTGGAAGGGGGTCGTATTTTATTGAAATTCTCATCCCTATTTTTCTCAAACGTTGTTATTAAATACCTTAGTTCCGTTTACACTATGAAAGACTGCCCAATTAAATGACGCGGAATTCGAATGTCTGTTTCGGAAAGACAACTGTTTCGAATATACAACTCATCTGATGATATTTATAAAATAAAAAGAAATCTGACACCCATAATTAAAAACCAAACTACAATCGAAATATAATTAGGGATTGGTTAGTCATTCAAATACATGAGACCGAAGTAAAAAGTTAAATGACCCAAGATGAACAGGAAGTTATAAGAAATCTTT
>BGPR01044416.1:0-12621 GCA_013235015.1 Araneus ventricosus | reverse complement strand
GGTTTGACGGGTGCAAGTTGCCTCTTCATTCGAGAGATTTCCCTTCAAATTTGACGTGTTTAAATAGATATATGTGCGAGAGAAATGTGGAACATTGATTGAAAACAAATAAAATATGTTTAAGCCAGGAAATATTTTTTTATTTGCATAATATTTAAATATTTCTTTATTCAAAAAACCTCTTCGTAAACAACATTCCGTGCGAAGTATTTTTCTTTGTTTAATAATTTTCCTTGTACTTCAGATGTCTTTGTGCAAATTTTAACGTGATTAGGAATCATAGACCTTGAAATTGCAACATGGAACATTCCACTTATGTCCATGTGGAAAGACAGGCTCATAGAGGTAAATTCAAACATGATCCAAAGTTCGCCCCTGCGATTTGTTGATAGTCATCGTGTAAGCTGGAATTAACGGGAACTGGAGGCGGTGAGAACGAATGGTAAATTCACGACACTCTTGGCTAATTTAATTCTTGGCAAGGAAACGAGATCGCCACGATTGCATTCAGATACAATTTGGCGTCCAAACTATATTACGCGCATGATATACCACTGACGTAATTTACTGCTTTCTATTGAAAAACGGAAATAAATTTGAAATATAGGATTAATATAATTTAAAGTTTCTCGGGAACTATTGATCATAGCGAGATAAATTTTATACCAATAGATAGAAAGTTTTATTTCACTATTTTAGAGCTATTAAATTTGAAATTAGAACCACAATTACTCTTTTAAATTTAAAATTACTGAAATTTAGTTTCTCTAACAATGAAATAATGCTGTTTAACGTCTCGCAGTGTTATGGCGCGAGTTTTATTGTTGGTGACGTCAGAGCGTTACAGGAGGATCTGGGCTATTATATTAGTAATATACAGATATATTTGATAAAATAATAGCATTTAGTTTTAATGTAAATAAATTACCTTTTTGGGAGAGTAATCTTAGTAGAACAGACTTTAAGAATATTATAATTAATTTTATAAATAGAAATAACATCTTGATTACAGATAACGATAATAGAATTAGGAATATTAAATTATTTTTAATACTGCTACATCATACGGATATCCTAAAATATACTTATTAGCATATATAGATAAAAATTATTCAAGTTACTTAGGAAAATCCATTGATTTTATATTCATATCTTTTTAATCTCGAAAATTCTTAAATAATTACATTTATATTTATTGGATTTCTTTGCTGTATATTACACTGCGCTGCAAAAAAAAAATTTTTTTCGAGCCCCGACACCATTCCTGCAAATTCTTATGTAAAATGGCCCACTGAATCCGAATATGACCCCCATTTTGCCCCATCACCCACCGTTTTCTCGGGACGCCCCCTCCCCCCATTTTTATCACTGTCCGTTAATTTTATGTCCATGAATTTGATTTGGAGGGGGAAAACAACTATTTTAACCGTTAAATATCTTCTGAGGGGCTACAGAGGTGAAAAGTTCTAAAATATGAACATTTGTAGCAAGGGGGGGATTTGGGAGGAATTTGTCCCCTTAAATTTTAAAAAAATCAATAAAAATTACCGGTTTTTCTGGTTTATTTTCGCAATTTTTCACTTATTTTATACATATTCCAGCTTCCAGCCACCACTTTTCCTCACCCAAACACCCCACATAATAGAAATATATTGCAACAATTTTGGCTGAAAACGGGTAAGGGGGAGAGGTCCCGAAGCCCTCACAAGAAAGATTGGAAGATTCACTGTACAACGTTGCCGCTCTTTATATTTATCACTGTTATGTAATTTTATGGCCATGAATTTGATTTGGAGGGGGGAAAGGATTATTTATCTCATGAATTTTTAACCTATATTAGAATTTTTAATTCACGTATCAGTCTAATTTTGAAATTTAAAATTATTTGTTATTTAATGCGGACTTAGCTTGTTGGCATCTGGCAGTTAGATATGGTTTGTTGCAAATTTTGTTAAAAGTAAATAATTGATACACTTTGATTTTATAATTCTTAGTTTAAAATGATTGAGAATTTATATAGAATAATGAATCAATTAATTTTAGTGCAATAATTAATGTACAATATATTGTTGTATATATTTATTGTTGTGTTTATTTTGGATGCATGCTATATTCTTCGTACAGAGATGCATTGATTTAGGGTTAGGTATGATTCTTTCTTCTAACTCTTTTCAATTTTAGGGTTGGTTACCCTTTCTGTTTTTTCAACAATGGTAACTGGGATGGTTCGTACAAAAAAAATCGATTTAAACGGCTATTATCACATCCAAAGCTGTGCAACAAATTTAATTGTTGAAAACGCCAAATTTCTGGTTTGTCTTTTTTCAATAGTTTTTGAATATAACAGAGTTAATATACATGTTCTAATTCTCCATATGCTCTTAGTATATATTTAGTATTTTTATTTATTGGGATTATATGATTTATTATTTTTATTTCTTATATGTCTTGTAATCAGCATAATTTTTAAAAAATAAACTATTGCATTTCATTATAGATATTTCTGATAATTTTCATTTTGAATATTAAGATATGATTTTTTTTATATAAGGAAGCATTTCCACTTTAACTAAGACTCGCAAGAGTTGCATTGCATTTTCTCCAGCCCTAGATACGGTACTTTCCCGTTTCTAAAATACTACTTAAGCTCGATAGTGTAACTTCTTCTTTCACTATATAATATTTCCTTAGCAAGACGTGCGATTTGCACGTAAGATTTCCGTCGTGGCCATGAAGGAATTTATAATGTTGCAAAAGTCTATCTGTGAGTGTATGGTGTGAACAGTCCAACACGCAGGATAATGGAGAATGAAGGTTTATTTTCAAATATGCAGGAAAACACGTAGCACAGGTACAGGAAACAATAGTTCTTGCACAGATTACCAATGTAAACAGTCAACAATTCACAGGTAATAACAGTTCAGCACTTTGATATTTAACAACACAAACAGTCAGCAAATAACTAGTAACGGCAATGACAGCACTTTCAATAGCGCCCAGCTCACCAGCTTCCTAGCTCGCACTGCTGACGAAGCTCTCAAGTCGTTCCCAATGGATCAACACCTCTACCGCTCGGCGTCTAACAGCTAACTAGCTCGCACAGAGGATAGAACTCAAAGACTTTCGCGCTCCAAGGCGATCCCAGTCGAGCAACACTCCGTGATCCAAGCGCTCTCCTTATATAGTCTCCCGCGGAAGGCCATGACGTCACATGGAATCTTCTAGTTCATTCAACCGTATCTTCTCTCCTAATGGAAATATCGAGAAGATTCCAGCACCTTTGAGATCGCATATTTCCTCTCCAAAGTGGCCAAATTTGTCACTAAGTCGCCAAGATGGTCGCCAAGGTCAGGGATCCCGGAACAGCCGCTGCCCGTCACTCCATGCTTAACTTTGTAAAACTCTCTTCCCAACCATAAGACTCGCATTGCTGGGAAGAGACATTCCATGTTTGTAACAATAATTAATAATCTCTTTATCTGATATGACCTAAGCATGTCTGAAATTTAAATAAACTGTTATTCGTTCTAAAAGCCTATATCTTCATTGGATATGTCAGTTTCACACTATAATTTGAAATACCTATCATATACATGCCAAATGAAAGGCAAAATAAGATCGTTCACTTTTTTCAAAATAAACATCATAAAGTCTGGAATGTTGGATAATTAAATATCGTGTTTAATAGGTACCGCCTCCTAGAAAGCTGACACTGATGTGTCAAAAAGAAAATGCATCGAAATTTATTATTACTTACAGAAAACATGAGCAAAAGCATCTTATCTGGGATAATTAAGCGTTTAATAAGTAACATTAAACACATATTTTTTAAGCATCATTATAATTTGGTACGTAACATTCTTACCGGAGTGGAAAAATAGGTAAACAAGTGAAACATAGCTGCTGGCATTTTATAGAAATGATTTCTTTCTCTTCGAGTTTAACGAAAGATGAAAGTACCGAAGAATAATTTCATATAGTTGTTTTGATAACTTGTTCTTTATTAGACTCTAAATGAAGTTTAAACCGTTTTTTCAAAAATTCTTTATCGTTAATTCTATGGAAAAAAGCATTTTTTGATTCAACCGCCCAAACAGTATGCTGGAATTTTGAATAAGGGTTTACGAGAAAGATAATAAAAAATATAAAACCGTTTATTCAAAAAAGAACTTTATCGCTAAATCTATGGTCAAAAGAATTTTTTGATTGAACAGTCCAAACCGTATGTTGAAATTTTAAATAAGGGTTTACGAGGAAGATAATAAAAAATATGAAACCGTTTATTCAAAAAAGCTTTATCGTTAATTCTATGGACAAAAGCATTGTTTGATTGAACCTTCCTCACAGTGTCGTAAAATTTTAAATACAGGGTGTCGGAGAAAGATATTTATTATTCTGAAGATTAATAACAAAAATACGAAAGGGTGAAATGAAATGCAGTTTTCAGAAAAAGACTGAAGCTATCTAATAATTTTTCATAGTACATACAATCAATATATCTGAATGAGACTACATTTCATGTGCCTGGAAGTATTCCTCGCCATAACGTTGGGATATAACGCTCTAAAAACCCAAACATTACAGACAAATATGAACGACACTTCCCCGAACTCAATACTCCATGTGTTCTCTTACGCGACGCTGAAATGGGGTCCCATTCTTCTCTTGCGGAGGAGGGGACAGGGGTTTTCTTGAGTTGTGCGTTATTTCACAATTGGAACATTCACAGCCTGATGTTTTATTTTTTCAGGACTGTGCTCTACTTCATTGGACACGTCCTGTGCGTGAATTACTTGACAGAGTGTTTCTCGAACGATCGATTGGTCGTAGGAGACCCTTCTTGTGGGGATATGCGACATACATTGTTTATCTAACAGCCGTTTCCGTTATTTCCTTGGAAAGGATACAGTTAGTAATCCTCACTGTTACATCGTAAATGTTACAAAACACTTGGCGGGACATTGAGTGCAGACTTCATGCTACTAAAGGAACTCACTTGGAGTTACATTGAATGCACTTTAACCCCTTAACCGTCCGTCATATTGACGTGCATCGAATTATCGAATTTTTAGGCTTATAAACTAAAATTTAATCATTCATTAGCTTTATAATTTGACGCAAAAATGACGTAGAATCCATAAGCATCGCAAATATTCTCTGCCTTCTTAGATGAATGAAAACGTCAGGCCCTCCAAAACAGGAGGGGTCATCTTGTTAGATAGCAACAGAAATGCGACTCTTAAGGGGTTAAAGAAGACTATCAAGTGTGCTCATTCTATGACCGAAAACTGCATTTCAATTCACATTTCGTCATCTGACCGTGGTTCAAAATCAAGAGACCGTGCCAGACTAGCCTTGTTGTTGGTGCAAGATGGGGTGTTAGTCCTACAATTTAACTAAACAAAACTAATTTCATTCTTCTTCAAAAGAAATGAAACAATTTATCACACAAGTTTAGCAAACCAAATGTTAAGGTTGCTACTTTGAATCGATGCGGTGGTCAGTAGGCTAACTTGGTTATCCTTTTGTCTATAGCACTTGGGCAATAATTTACTTTAAGTTACTGCAACAAAGAGTGGCTACTGCACCTCATTAGGCAAGGTAACTTAGAAGGTACAAACCACCGTTGACAGGTATGCATGTATATACTGGCCCGTGCAGGTGTGAGGACGCAACACTGAAGAAGCTAACTCATGATAACAATTATAACTTTAATAAACTTAACAAGATAAATGTAAAGTAAATGATAATTGAATTAACATGTCGACAACAGGAACATAAAACATAGCAAGAGCAAAGAGAGATGACAGATGATGCTTGAGCCTTTATAGTACTCATCTCTCCACTACGCATGCGCAAGGTAGACAGCGCAAGCAGGACGAAGTTGTTGCCACACGAGGGAGGGGATTCAGTTCAAGAGTTTGGAAAAATTATCTGAGCTATTATTAACGGACACACGTATAAGTTCCCCGAGGCGGGTGCAGATCTATTTATTGACTTAATGGTACAGCATCTCTCCCACCGTTGAGAAAAAGGTTTAAGCTTAAAAAGTATACTTAATAAAAACGGTTTTTAAAAACACACATTTATTCAAAATGTAAATATTTTAAAAGTAGAATATTTTATTTTAAATACGTTCTACTTTATATTATTATTTTATATATTTTTTATATATATTCTTATTTTATATATTCTTATTTTATATATTCTTATCTTATATATTCTTATTTTATATGTTCTTATTTTATATATTCTTATTTTATATATTCATATTATATATATTCTTATTTTATATATTCATATTATATATATTCTTATTTTATATATTCAGATTATATATATTCTTATTTTATATATTCTTATTATATATATTCTTATTTTATATATTCTTATTATATATGTTATTATGTTATATAATCATATTATATATATTCTTATTTATATCTTATATTGTTCTTTTATGGTTCTCTTTTATAAACGTTCTGAAATCTTGAAATCAAGTTTTTCTCAATTTCAGTACCAGGTAACATCACGCATATGAAATCAAAATTTAATTATATTAATCGAACGAATGATAACCTGAGTTCCTAAAATAATAAACTAGTGTATTGTCATCGAGGACATCCGGGTATACAAAACTCACACATCAATAAGTGTGAGAAAAATCGATTTCGAAATTCCGACTTGACAAACAAAAAGCAAATCTCATCAAGTTAAAGTGAAAAAAAAAATGAAAACAAATTTTCAGTGAGAAAATATTTTTTAAAATGCGGTTTGCAAAGAAACAAACCATTTTTCTTAAATTCAGCGGAATAGCTGAATGTTTCTAGAATAATGAAGTTTATCTTCACTAGAATTTGGAATTTAGATATGGGTTTGCCATTTTCTTTAACTCACTTTACTTCATTTATGACTATAAACATATTTCCCCCTTTAAGAGATTCACTTTAATCGTTTTTCCCTAGACTTAAGCATTAAAGAATCCTCGCTAGCAATTCATTTCGAAAAATTATTGGTACTCCTGCATTTTAGTCAAAATAAATTGGCAACTGAAGAAATGAAGATAATTTCGGGCCAAGTTAAAAAGCTTTCTCGTGGAAAAGAAATAGGAGTTTTGAACCGCTTCCAAATGTATCGGGGAGCATTTTACATCTCAACTCGACTTGAACGGAACGTTTCCATCCAATCAATTCAGCGCGAAAATTGAATGGTACGGATAATACACTGTTTCATTCGGTTTATGAATAAAGAACATAGCTTAAAAAGAATATGAATAGTTCAAATACTGGAGTAGAATAGGTAAATATCTTTCTTCCACATGTTTTCGTTCGATTGAAAGATATTTTGCATCTGATATTAATAAATCTATATATTTGAAAGAATTGGCAAAACCAGAGGACCAGTGCCCAAGCCCCTACCACTGGACCGATTTCGACCATTTTTATTCATATGAAAGCTTATGTCCTCTCGATATGTCATCAAGGGTCATCTACCACCTAGTATCTTGCTGTTTGGATATATATCTAAAAAAACTTTGGTAGAGTACCTCAGCTTCTATAATCGCCAATTTATTTCGATAGGTGTTAAGCATAGCCACAGGCTGTTAAAAGTAACACCTGTCGCCGAAGGTGGCTAGAATAATTAAAAGGGAGTAATCATAAATAGGCTGTATTCTACAGAAATCTAAACTGTTCAACAGCATTTCTTCTAATTTTGCTCAAACATAATGCGTAACATAAGAAGCATTTTATGGAAGGTTTAGTGATAATTTATAAAGCAATTAATTTTATCTTAATTTGAAGATATAGTCCCATGTATAAAAGAGGATGCTTTTAAATTCATTGTTGCCATTCCTAGTGAATAAAAATTTGTAAACATTTTAATTCACTTTATTCATTTGCCTCCGCATTGTCACGCATGACACAAAATTAAATTAGTATAATTCTTAAAAGCATTTTAACAACAATAAAAAAAATTAGATTTTGAGGATTTTTAGAAATTGTTTGGAACATTATGAAATATTTTGAGAAGTTGCAAGATTTAAAAAATGATTGATGCAATTGTTTCATGTTTAGAAAAATAGATTTTTTTAACAGATTTCTCATTCACTTTCTGACGTATTAGAGTTTTCAAATTCCTTTTCACTAGTACGTTTCCAAAGACAATGCGCTATTTTTATATTTTAAAAATTTAATTATCGATCAACTGATTCATTCAATTAAATTTTGCTTTCATACGAGTGGTGCCACCTAGTGATGAATTTGATAAAAAAATAATATCAGAATTCATAATATTAATAATAAGGACTGGTCTTAAAAGTAGAGGGGCCACGGTGGCCTAGTTGTAAGATCCCTGCTTCGGGGCCGGAGGGTATGAAGCCTGAAACCTAACAACCGAAGACCCTTCGTGCATGTAGGCCTGGTGCATGCTAAATCAGACGTGGTGGGCCAAATCCTCGCGCTGATGTCGTGCGGAAGTTTTGGGGAGGGGACGCCAGATCAGGTGTCGTCCACGTCATCTGACCTTCCCCCTCTCCTTCATCCCCTCCTCCACTTCCTTATTAAGGTATCCGACTGTGTTCTGAGTCTTTTTTTGAAAAATAACTTGTATATATATTTTAATGTTATTTTTCAACTGCATATGTTTTAAAACTATGAAAATATTGTAAAATTAGGCTTTCAAAATAATATTAAAAAAAAAACTGAGAAATTTGAAGAAAAATGACTAAAATATTTGCCTTACGCTAACAGTCATAGACAAAATTATATTCTAAATATACATAAATCCTTGTAGGAGTACATTTTTATGACAGTTATCTGTGTTATGCTCTAAAATATTTCTTGTACTTCAAAATAGTTTCGAGATATAGCTGAACATAGTTACTAAACTGGTAATTTTTCATAAAAAATGCTTTTCGTTTATGTTTAAGCACTTAAAAATAATACTGGATTTTAAAATTGACCTTAATTTTTAGAGGAAAACATGAAGCATATTACAGAAAACAATCTCAGAAAATTTTATATCAATACTTGAATAACTTTTTGAGAAATCATTGTTACGGTCGACAGTTTTCCTCAAAAATATCATTTCTCAGAAAACACATTTAAAGTTTTCACGCAACATAAAATAATGCTTATAGATCGGTAATAAAACAGCTGTAAATCCATTTGTAATTCACGTAGAGTAAAAGGTGAGACAGTTTTAGAAAACTGATTAAACAGGCTACAAAATTAAGTCATAAAATATTTTTGGACAATTTCATCAAAAACGACGAGTTTAAAGCAAGTCGGGTGCCTTAAAAGCGGCATTCTCTGTTTTCAGAGGCAAACGAAGAACATACAATGGTAAAGAAAAAGTTGAAACAGGAAAGACGAGAAATAATTGTTGCAGAGAAACTGACATTATTTTTCGGAAACAAAACAACAACAGATAGAAATTTGTTGGGAATAAACCGTGACATTCCCCCATTTTTGTTTATATATTTCCAAAACAAGTAGAAAAACAAGCAAATAATAAAAATAAGCACATGTATTAAAGAAAAATTCATAAAGAGAAATATCGACTATAGTAAACAAGCTGATATTGTTTTAAATTTGGTTTCGTGATCTCGAAACGTCTCTTTTGGCGACATTTAAAGAAGCCAAGTTTGAGTTTTGCATGTAAATGGTTGTATATTTTTCTTCCAAGGGGGCGATAAAATTAATATATATATATATATATCCTTCTCCTTTCTAGTGCCTTACACCTTCTGGGTTCCAGGTTCGAAACCCGATTCCTCTGAAGATCCGTCGTGTATTGGGTCTGTTGCACGTTAAATCAAACGTAGGGGGCCAAACATCCTCCCGTTGGTGCGGTGCGCAAGTGTGTAGAGTGGGTATCGACTCAGGGGTGTTTCGTCCTCGTCATCAGACCGCGGTTCAAAATGTCGTGGCCCGTCCCAAATTATCCCTCGCGTTGCTTCAGAAAGGGATGTTAATATAACCAACTATACTTTTATACTCCGATTACGAGAAAGTAAAAAGGGAAATATTTCGATACAGTTACTGTAAAAAATAACCATAATATACAACTCTGATGTTAAATCCCAAGCTTTTTTGAGTGCCTTATTACTGCAATGAACTCCCGAATCTTAGTAAAAGCAAACATGAGACTTCGATACATCAATAAAAGTCAATTTTCAAAATTCCTTAGCAAAACAGTAATAATAAAACATTTTCAAAACTTTTGATATCAAACTGTGAACTGTTTATTTTGGCTGCAGGCTGTTGAAATCTCCGAAAATTGCAATCAGTAAATAAGTATCTGTTCCTGTTACTTTATTAGATATGCATAGTTTTCCACAATAATGGTTGATATGAGGCAACGACTGAAAATTTTCTCTTCTCGTTAAATTATTTTCGTAACAAAACACCAGGTCTAGAAACATGAGATCACTTGATATTTCTTTTCAGGGGAAAAAGTGGAAAAATAATTAAAATTAAAAATTCCTTTCATAACTCACTAATAATAATGTGTTTTTCTGTCAAATAGAATAGAATCTCCAAAGTCATTGCGTTCAGAGGAACTTTTTGTACTTCGGAATTCTCCTCAAAATAAGTGGACAGCATAAGGGATGAAGATACTTTTGGGCAGAGTAAAACTTCATTTATTATTTTTTTCCCATGAAAAGGAATCGGGAAATTTGAACAGCTTCCAAATGGTGGGGGTATTTGCCATATCAATTTTCAACTCAACTCCAACCGCAAGTCTCCACCTAATAGAAGCAAAATGGAAAAATGGGTCGAAAACGATATTTCACAGCTCTCGTCTTTTTTTTTCGCCATTTTTTTAGTAATGAGTTTATCTAGTTAAGAAGAAATGATTTACTATTATTATATATTAATATTTTTTGACTATTAGTTAATATGTTATTCCTTATAGTCACACACACACACACACAAACACGCACCCCTGGGGCTATCACGAGCGTAAATAGCATAAATGAGTTAAAACTGTTCTCGGGAAATTTTGAAAAGTTAGTGTCTGCTTATGACTGGCTCGTAGCCTTTATAGATATAAAAAAAATGGCGGGAGGCTGTGTTTTTCAAACAGCCGCTGATGTTAAAGGCGTAGGACTACTATACTCGCGTGACTCTTTTGCTTCTCGGATTCTCTTTGTTATTCGCGATACTCTTTTGTTTCTCGAAGTTACTCGCGATACTCTTTTGTTTCTCGAAGTTACTCGTGATTCTCTTTTGTTTTTCGGAGTTACTCTGAATTCTCTTTTGTTTCTCCAGGTTAATTCAGTTCTCTTTCGTGTCTCTGTGTTAGACTGCAAAAAATGCAATTGTTCGAATAGCACAGAGACTTTTGCTTATCATCGGTAAGTCCCACTCATTAGCAGTCAAACGATATTTTTAAACATATATTGGTCATCTCGTACATTATTCCACAGAATTCCTTTTACCTGTAGACACGCCTGAGAGGAAGAGAACAGAAGGAAAAAAAAATCCAATGGTTTCGAACCTCCAGGGTGCGAGCACTCAGCTCAGAAACTTCAAACCAAAAAGACAAAGGAATAGTTCCAAACAGGTGACGCGCAGAACCGAATTACATACAAAAACGTCCGCCGTACAAAATGACGAGCAAATAGTTCCGTTAAATAAAGTAATTTATAATTTAATGAACCTCGAAACTTTAAAGAAAATGACATTAAAAGTTAAAGCAATTAATATTTAAGTTGATTACTAGAAAAATAAATAAGAAAAATTAAGACATTTAATAAAACTGTAAAAAAAATTACCGTTGAAATTTAAAAGTTGCTAACGATGCCACAAGATAATAAAGAAACTTTGGTGGCGAAAATTTAAATTATTTAAAGTTACTGGTAAAGCCGAAAAATGAACTGATGTTTGGAAATTATGCAGCAATGAATTAGGCAATAATTTCAAGAAAGCAAAGTTCTTCACACACTCGTTGATGAATGCTGTATCCTCTATATCTTTTCGAGTAACATTTTCCATGTTGCGGACACACCGGAACAAGCTCCTTATACCATAGACTATTCTCATACGCAATATTTTCTCAATCATATAGAGAATGTGTTGTGGAGTAACTCCTCTGCGACCATTCCTGCGTATTTCACTCGTCGCCGAACTTTGCGACTAAGTAGTCGCTGAACTACGATTTCGATTTTCAATTTTTTTTTTTTTTGCAACTTCTGTTTTTGCCCTTTATCTTTAAAATAAGACATTAGTTATGTTTTTAACATATGTAGTTACCGAGATTACCAAACAACGTTTTTTGTGGCGTTTTGGCTTGTGAATCAAATTCCTTCCTGAGACCTCAATGGGAGGAACGTAGTCCTACGTTAAGAAAACAAGCATTCATTCATTAATTCGTGAAAAATATGCGCAAATATATCACTTCTCTCGATTACCTCGGCTCTGAGCTCTCCAATAATTTTGTAGACAGATTTACTGCCCGTTCCTTTGTGTTGCCGAATCTGTGAAGACTAAGTTTATTATTAATGACAGCAAATAAGAATAGGTAATCCCAACGGCGAACGAAAAAAGACGAAAAATCTCGTGTTCAGATAACAAGAAATGATACAACCGTCAAATCAGTCACTGTGAATAAAAT
>BGPR01044415.1:2564-12621 GCA_013235015.1 Araneus ventricosus | reverse complement strand
GAACACATGAATTTAGTATTATGCTGATATTTAATGCAAAATTCTTTTTGAAAAACTTTTTTTCAGTTTCATTTAAACTCATTGTATAAAAGAAATATCTGCGAAATCTTTTTAAATACATTTCCTCGGAATAAGAATAATAGACGGTATCATAAAAAGAACAATAGAGCCAAGATCTTCTTGAACTTTACCAAGAACAGGAAAGGAGGATCATAATCCACAACAATACGTGCTGTATTAAGACTAATGCTTATGAGAAAGAAACGCTTCCATGAATAATTCAAATGCTAGTCTTCAGCGTGAAAGAAGCTTCTTTTTATTCGTGCAAGCATGAAAGAAGTTGCTCTGAACTAGAATTGCAATCATGCGAGGAAAAAGAAATGGGGAAAAATCACAAACTTTTCTATTCTATTTATGAAATAACGTTATTTCAAGTCTGTTTCGCTCATTCCTTATTCACAAATAAGAGCGTTATTTACATGTAAATCTGAAATGAGTCCGTATATTAAGTGTGATTATATGCTTTAACACAATCATAAAATTTGTTGAGATCTTATTATATAGAATCCTACGAAAAATATAGATATTGTTTAGAAACGGATTCGGTAACCCTCCGCGCTTTTCCGCGAGTAATTTCCATCAAAATAGGGGGGGGGGAAATGAAGAATGGAAGGGTGATGTTTACAGTTTACTGAGCGCGTTCCAACAAAGAACCCCGGAAATGCGCTCATATGACTCATTGCCTGACAACCCTTTCCTGTGTAAAATCATCCAAATGTGATAGTATCGAAATCTGTTGCTGAAGAGTACATGCTGTTTTTTCGAGGGAATTCATTAATTAAAAGAATTGCGTAAGTTTGTAAAAGAAGAAACAATCATATAATATATTAGAACTTAGAAAATTCTAATTTTCTGCGAATATGACATGAATTTTGTAGTGTGACTCTTCCTACAACTGTACCTTTAAATATCTATTTCTAAGAACGCAGATGAAATTTTGCAAGTTAAAAATTTCAGATGCATTATATTGTTGTTTTCGGAAGCTGTAGATATTTTCTTGATATTGAATCTGAAATGTTGCAAAAATGAAAACAATAACAAGGCGAGGGGAAACTGAAAGTGCAAATTCAGAGAATTTCTAAAAGTTTCTAAAATTTTGGCCGCACTGTGTGATTTGTATTTAAATCAAATTTTCATTAAGCGTGAATTCACTAAAATTTATTATTTGGCAAAATATATTTTCATAAACACTAGGAGAGAAAAATGGCAATGTTTAGATATAATGATAGTAAATAAATTCTAAATGAATCATTTATGTATTCTTGTTTATGTAACATGCAGAGAGAAGATGCGGCATCCTTAAAAAATAATAGCGGTATTTGGAAGTATCTCCTACGCCACCAAAGATAAATAAGAATCCGAAGAAAGCACGTGTTGGAAAAAGCTCATTATTTAAAGGAATAAGCATTGTATAATGTTAAAGAAATACAGATAATGATGTTTTATATCCCTTAGTTTGATTCATTAAATCCTAAATACAGTTCCTTCTACTGAGTTTCTTGAACAACACGCCTTTTGTTCTATAAAAATACTCTTCAGTTTTGAAGGGCTTTTAGTTCCATTGCAAAGAAATTTTCAGAATTAATGATTTTCAATTAAGTAAATTTTTTAACTAAAAAAGGAGATTTTTTAAAATCAGAACACATCAGAAGACTGGAAAATGATAATGTCCATTAATTTTAGAAATAAGAATAATAGGTGCATGCCTTAATGCTTAAGCTATTAAAAACAAAAGTGTGAACAGCACTGACATTAATAATCAGCACCAACTTAAGGCATCTTGAACGCATATTAGAAATACAATTTTCACCTTGAATTTAGGAGATTTCTAAAAAGTCTTCGCAACTAACGCATTTATTTTAGAATTTAACATTAAACTAAGAAAAAAGAAGTTCTGTCGTTTATGCTCTAGAATAAGAAGAGATTTTATTAACTGTAAAGCATATTATATTAATTACCTTATTAATATAATAGCTTATTAATATAATATTATATATAGCTTTGATAAGGTTGTTAACATTACTGAAAATTTCTAAGTCATGAAACGTTTATTTAAAGAAATTAAACAATAAATGGAATGCAAAATACTTTATAAACTAAGTAATAATTGTTCATTTCATTAAAATCTACTAAAAAATTTGTTTTAAATTGAGAAACACCAAAAGTTTACAAAACTTCAGGAATAGTTTCATGAGAAGAACGTCTAAAACGAGGTATTTCATAAAGTGCATCATCATTTGTACGTTCTGCAAATGTACATTTCACTACTCCCGTTCTCAATGCCGAGGAAGGAGTAGGCTCAGCATTCCCAGGAGGTCGAAATGACCTGTAGTCGATGAGTTTGTGGTTTGTATGGAGCCTTCGTGAATGGCTTTTTTTTAATAATTCGATACACGACTTAATTTTCCATTATATCCCACCTGAGGGCACCGTGAGTGAGTGGATGACAAGCCACCTGATAAGTAAGCGGGTTCTCGTTCCTGGACGTGGTTGCAGTAATGTCAGAGTTAGTCCCCTACTCCAATGACAGTACGTAACTCCTTCGGGAAGGGATTGGCCGATGATGGCAGTTAGGAGGAGGAGGCAGAGCGAGGACTCTGGCCTCAGTTCTCGTGCTATTGCAGAGGCTGTCACTCGGATTTATCTGGGTGCTACGGCAAGTCGGGGTAACTCGGATTTCTGATTCTTATTATTTTCCCCTTATTATATCCAAGTTATCTTTGACGAAGTTTCGTCGGAAGAAATTGACAACAATAATGATAAATAGATTACAAGAAAATCATAGTAGGACTCGCGATTTTTGAAGTTTGCATGTCTTTTCAAAGTTTCCTTGCAGTCGATTTATAAATTGGTGCATTTTACTGATTAAACACATCTTTGCATATTAAAGGAAAGAAATCCAAAAATTCTGATTAAGAGAAATTTAATTAATTCTTCCTTGCTTATCAACATATTGCTATATCAGAGAAGTATCATCAAGACACACATTGAATTTTGTTATTGTTAAAGTTTACGTCATCTCAGCAATATCTTGCAAAGAAACATCTATATATTTCAAAATATTGACAATCGATCTCAGAACAGTTATTATACCTTTCCAGTGAAATTAATGTGTTTGAGATTTCCTTTGGTAAAGAATCTTTTTTTCTGTTTCTATTGATTGCTTCTGATTACATGTACGAATCACTTTACAAAATTTGTTATTATTGATGATAATATTTATATATTTGATATAAAATGGAAATACGCTTGAGAATTCATATTTATCGGATATGTTTCAAATCAAGCATGCTGTTTTTGAAGACAATATTCTACATGGGAAAAATTCATATTTCAAAATTTTTATAATAGAAAAAGTATTGAAAACACTGCTTTAAAATGATTAGCTTCTATGCAGGCTGAAATAGTATTCTAATGACTAGCAAAGATCACAGCAAACAGAATTTACCATTTAGAGGATAATAGTTTATTGTATTATTAGTTTTATAAATCAATACATACGAAACTCTTTCATGAGGTTATGTGTGTTTGCAAATCAGTTTCAAAAGAAACGATAAGTTGGCGAGTTTAAAGTAATATGTTTCAAATCGGTAGAGTAAAATTTTGAGCTTCACTTTCATATTAGAAAATATTACATATTTGAAATTCTTTGCAAATATATAATGAAAAATTTAAAAAGTCAAAGAAAATTTCAAACAAAATTTATGACGCGCATATTCCATTTCGGATTATTAACTCTCTCAATCCTGCTTACCAGCTTCAGATTTTTCAGATTTAACATAAAGTTTCTTAAAATTATCTATTTGCTGCGTGCCCTCTTTAAGCAGTTTTCTCAATAACAACTGGAATAATATCAGGATACGATGATAAAGACACTAAGTTATCAATAGGTTGTATTTTCGTCAATATTTGTTTGAGGTACTCAACCTTACATCAGAAGAACAATATTCGATTTCTAGAAAATTCCCTTCTTGCTCATTGGAAACTGCCTATCCATCGTCCCAAGAAGACTTTCACAGGTTTTGCAAATGTTTTTTGCATTAATGTCACGATTCCAGCTCTTCTTGCAACTTCAATAGTTTGGCTTAAAACTGAAGAGCCAAATCAGCATCGTTACTGGACATTCGGACAAAACATTGCCAACTCAATGTATCAAAAAGCTGTAAGTTTTGTTGGAGTTTATATTTATTGCACAGTTTCTAAGAAATGCTTTGTGTTACTATTTTATCTATTTGTGATTTAATAAAGCATCGTGGGCAGTATCTTCTCCACTTTAAAAATAGTTTAAAATGCATTACATTTAATACGGTATCTGACAAACAAGTCGATATTATAAATGATTACAACCTTTTAGAAAAAAATATACCTGTTTTGAAAGAAATTTTATCAGTACCATCGTTCCTAATCTTGTTGTGCTTCTTTTTTTTACTTGTATGCTGCTTTGACTTTCGGCCTGGATCCAGGACACTCATGATATATCATAATAGAATTTACTGTTTCTATTTTTGCAGGAATTGCATGTATAACTTAATTGGTAATTTACAACTCCCGGATACCTGAAGAATATGTTGAAAATAAAGGCCGCAGATGGTCATTTAATTGAAAAATATCACCTTAGAATCTTTAAAAGAGGGAAATTGTTTTGTTCTCTGGGCAAAATTGACAGAAAGGACATAATTTACTTGTCAGATTGCGATGTGGTTAGGGATTGCAATCCGGAAAACCGGATCCGGCATCATTAGACGTCTACCGGATCCGGTAAATTAAAAAAAATACATGAAGCCGATTTCTTGAAAAAATACTCGCGTTGTTGCAAGAGCAGGTACTTAAATGCTTGGTGTGTATGAGTCGTTCGACGCTGACTCACCCGCTACACATATAGACATTCTTATTGTTCAATTGATAGATGAATTATGTTTATGTTGCATTTACGACTACGAGAAGGATTTAAGTAGATAATTAGACTTAGAAATGAATTGAGTAACGATTCATATTTCTGATTTTTCTTTACAATACGACTTTCTTCTTACATAGTGACCGAAATAACGTTTTAAATTGTAAGTATGTACCTATTTGTGTTGCATTGCAGGTACTAGCCTAAAAGTTCTAAAACAAACATGCCCCTTTTGAAACCAATTCAAAATGAAAACAGGAATATTAATATACTTACAGAATAAAAAAAAATATGATGATGATACAAGACGAACTGATGATACATTTATTATGCCGAAAAAAAGTTGTAAATGAAAAAATACCTTTTGAAAGAGTTGTTCAAAATGATGGCTTTAAAGAAACGTAGATAATATAGTAGAAAATAACTCAGATTCATCGTCATTGAAAAGTGATTTGACATTACAGAAAAGAATTACAGACGTAACCAGCAAGATATGAAAACCTAGAGCATAAATACCAAAAAAAAAGGATTATGAGAAAACATTAAGAAAGGAAATGACTGCATGTGAAAGTGAAGGAGTTCGAGGAAAATACTTGTCTTCTATTCATGAGTATTTGTTGACAATAAAACCAACACGTGTAGAAGCAGAAAGGGCTTTCTAGGCCGCTGGTTATATTTGTAGCTCTGTAAGAAGTCGATTGACAGATGACACAATTAACACTTTTTGTTTCCTACGAAAATTTTTTCAAAACCAAAGTGAAAACCAATTAAATTGTTTTACTTAATAATAATATCTTAATGTAAGTATATTAAAAAATACGAAGAAGTTTTAAACTCGTTATTGTATAATTGTGCCATTGATTAAACAGATTCATGATGACTGTCATAATTATAAGAATGAGCTGCTTGGCGTGTCTAAAATACTTAATTATTGTGATCTCAGTTGATAAGCTTGATTTAGTTAGATTTAATATAAGTTACTTACATAATATAAGTTACATTACAAGTTATCATTGATGTCATTTGTGAAATCTAGTAAGTGAGACTGAACTTAAGCGCCCGTCATTATCTAATTATTACTAAACTAATATAACAATTACAATTTAAATAGTTACACTGTACTAAATTAAAATGCCCTTGGTTATTCTTACAATTCGTTTTGAGGAACGTTTTGTTATCGTTTGGATTTCGAGGCGTTAACAGGACTCTGTGAATCTTGTGTATTTCAGAAATACGTGTAATCGTTCGCAATAAAATTACTATAAATCTGACTTATCGCTTTTTTGTATCTGAATTTCAATTGTTTTTTAACTTCCACATTGTTATTAAAATTTTATACTACAAATGCAAATATTTCAGTAGAATGATTGGCAATTTAAATTATTTTATTTTCTCGACATTCATTAAATTCTTTGGTCATTTTATATTGTTTTTATGTTTTATGTTTGCATGAATTCCTTTTATAAATAAAAATTGTTTGAAATAATTAAACGTATTACCCCTATCCAATTACAACCTAATTTTTATAATTATTCTCTTAAGAATTGATATTTTACAATAGTGTAGCTACGAAATAGGCGAACCTTTCATTTTGGGATAGAGGGCCCTCATGCTGGAAGGATAATTTTTTCTTGCTTATCAATATATTGCTATATCATAGAAGTTATCATGTAGACAAATTGATTTTTGTTGATTGATTTGACACTGAAAAAATATGACACAAAGGAACTTTTCAATATATTTATAAATATTGGCAATCGATCCTAGAACAATCATTATACCTTTCTAGCGAAATTAATGTGTCCGAGACCCTTTTTGTTATCTAATCTATTATTACCCCTATTGATTGCTCCTCATTACGTGAACGAATCACTTTTTGAAATTATTTATTGATTTGCTATTATTATTATTACTACATTATGTATATTATTATATATTGCATTATATTTATTATTATTTCAAAAAAATACAAAATTGAAGAAGTAACTTGAAAACACTTCTTTAAAATCATTGGCTCTTATGCAGACTGAACTAATATTCTAATGACTCGAAAAGACGACAGGAAATAAAATTTACTATTAATAGAATGGTAGTTTATTGTATTATCAGTTTTATAAATCAATTTATGTGAAACTCTTTCATGAGTTTGTGTGTTTGCATTTTGGCTTCAAAATCAAAGGATAAGATCGAGGTAATATGCTTCAAATCTGTCGAGTAATCTTTTGTGCATCGATTTCATTTCAGAATACATAACATATTTGAAATATCTTTAAAAATATTTAGTGAAAAATTTACTACGTCATATATTCTATCAATAATGTTCAGAATATTTTCAAATGAAATTTACGACTTGCTTAATCCTTTTTGGATTACTAACTCTCTCAATTCTGCTCGCAAGCGACAGATTTTTCAGATTTACTATAAATTTTACTCCAATTATCTATTTGCTGCGTTACCTGTTTACGCAGTCTACCTATTAATAAATGGATTAATAGCAGGTTACGATGATGATATTAAGTTGGTAATTGGTTACATGCTCCAACAGTTTTGTTTCATTATGTTGTGGTGTTCAATGTTAAATCAGAAGAAAAATCTTCGATTTCTCGTAATTTCAATCCTTTCTCATGGTACACTATCTGTTCATCGTCAAAAGAAGACTTTTATAGATTTTGCAAAGGTCTTTTGCATTAATGGCATGATTCCAGCGCTTCTTTCAACTTTAATACTCCTGAGTACATCTGAAGGAGAATATCAGTACTGGACATTCGGTCAAAAAATTGCTAACCCAATGTGTCGAAAAGTGGTAATCTTTATAGGAGTATATATTTATATCACAATATCTAATCCTTTGTAATACTATTTTATCAATTTGTTGTTTAATAAAGCATTGTGGGCAGTACATTCTCCAGTACAGTAATAATTTAAAAAGCTTTGATTTTAATACCTTATCTAACAAACACGTCGACATTCTAAATGATTACAACATCATGGAAAAAATATACTTCATTTGAAAGAAATATTATCAGTACCATCATTTCTAATCCTGTCGTGCTGCTATTTTAACTTGTATGCTGTTTTGAGTTACGGGTTGGAAGAAAATCGAATATCAGACAACATAATAGAATGTATTGCTTCTGATTTTGTAGGCATTGCTGGAATAACCTTAATGGTAATCTACAGTTCCCAGATACCAGAGAATATGATGAAAATAAAGGCAGCAGCTGGTCATTTAATTGAAAAATATCAACTCGATGTTTTTAATGGAGAGAAAGTATATTGTACTCTGGACAGAATTGAAAAGAAGGAAGTTATTTACTTGTCAGCTTGGGGTATGGTCGACTTCAAGAAGAGTTTTCTGCTGACGGCTTTTGGAACTCTGATTACTTAAGGAGTACTAATTATACAATTGAAATAAAATAGAGAGATTGACTTAAAATATGGAGAATAAAGAACAACTCTTACTATGTAATTACTATCGGCTTTTAAAGAAGTTGTAAAAAAATGTATTTCTGTACCTTTGAGGTAAACTAGCTTAACCCATAAATGCCGAGTGTTACCTTCAAGCAACATATACAATTTTTTCATTCAAAATCTTGAGAATAAGACTGAAGCTCTAATTCTTACTCTTTCTAATAGGATAAACATTGAAATTTTTGTTAAATCAATTTACAACATATAGGCAGTCTGAGCAACATATAGAAAAAAACTAAAATAAATTGATGTTTTCCCCCTCGAGGCTAAATATTTTTAGCTTTGTTTGTACACATAAGATAACCATTTTTTATTCTACAATGTGAAGGAATTTCCTTATCCGTATTATCATGTATATTCATATGTATAATATTATGAACAAAATTTTTTACAGACATAAAGCCCAGTGTTGTCAGTTGATAAACTGTTTTTTAGCCATAAACCATATTTAAGGAAAAACAGGATTTTTGTAGTATTTTTTCGCCATGTTTTATTGAAGAAATGAAGTCAAAAAACATTTTAAATAAATTTTGAAAAATCGGGCTTTTAAGAGTTAAGTAATAATTTTGAAACTTTTCAAGAGAGCCAAATTAAGTTGCAGAGCGCAATGTATTGCAATACGCAATTTATTTTTCTAGAACAGTTGCCTTTAGTTTTTTTAAACCTGCAGCTACGACACTATACCCTCCGAAGAAGAGGTAAGGGTAATACAAAAACGATAAAAACAATAGAAATCAGCAAAATTGGACTCAAGATATCTTTCCTCTCGGGTAGAGTCCATGACAAAAAGATATTTGAATTGCACGAATTATTTGTGAATAGTTTCTAATATTATCATTTTGAGATCAAGCAGTATGAAAATCCTAATAGTCTATTTAAAAAGCCGAATGGGCATAAGTCCCATAGATTAGATTTCATTCCCTATTTGTAAAGAAATCCCACTTTTACATGGGTGTTTATATTTTCAGTGTTCTTAAGGAATTAGGGTATAAAATTGTGATTAAAGAAACTGAGAAAATCTCTTGGAATGCAAATGGTGGACTTGTGTAATTGAGTAGGCGCATTACTAAAGTTTCAATTTGTTTCTTCTTTTGATTTCACAGTAAGTACAACTATATTTATGCCTTACTTAGTGAAAAATAGTTCTTATTGTTCTTATTAAAAAGGCTAAATTATTACTTAATATCAGATTTAAGAAATTGAGAAAATTTATTTTCTGTGGTATATTGTCCAAATCGTATTTAACAGCGGGATAATATATCCCATCACTGATAAAATTACTAAAAGATTGTTGAAAGGAAGCTGTAAAGTTGTTTCCCTGTCTGGCAGGAAAGAGTTTTACAGATGTTTTACTGGAATAGTCCCAGCCGACAATACAATTTGGACATATTGTCTCGATCTACTATACAATTGGGGCATATTGTCTCGGTCTACTATACAATTGGGGCATATTGTCTCGATCTACTATACAATTGGGGCATATTGTCTCGGTCTACTATACAATTGGGGCATATTGTCTCGATCTACTATACAATTGGGGCATATTGTCTCGGTCTACTATACAATTGGGGCATATTGTCTCGATCTACTATACAATTGGGGCATATTGTCTCGGTCTACTATACAATTGGG
>BGPR01044414.1:0-12621 GCA_013235015.1 Araneus ventricosus | reverse complement strand
CAATATTCTGTTTAAAGATATTAATTAATGTTTAGAGTGTTTTACTGCTATGACTTAAGTACATTTAGGAAATATTAAATTTGATGACCCTATTCCTGTACCTCTCAATGTTTATTTGAAATAAGAGATTCATTTTTTGGAAAGGCTGCCATAATTGCTCGTTATCGCTCTTTTTGCGACTTTTAAAGATTATTTGGCTTTTAAATTTTTAACCAAATGATTTACATAATAACAATCGTTCCATTTGGAATTTAGCCGTCTTAAGAGCCAAATTTTTTGACCGTTTTAAATGAAAAGAATTAAACGAACTCAAAGAACACAAAATTCAACACTTTGTGTACTAAAGAAAGAACTGGTTCGAACTTGGCGCTTGATGCAGTATCCAAACGGATTTGGCGATTGCTTAAATAGGAGGGTTACCGGAAAATGGTCTGTGAATCTAAAATAAACATAACAGAAAACTCATCCTTACAACTTCTAAAATAGCGCATTTTGGCTGCTTTCAATCTAACGGAATAGTGTCGAAATAAGATAACTAAAAACAACTTATTGTTGATTTCCAAACTAACGAATTGATTTTCATAATTTGTACAATTTTGGGTTAAATTTTAAAAAAAATACAGTTCCATTGTTATGTTCGCCAAACTTTCGTCAAGTGTTAAGATGACCATCAATCATCAGGACTTCAGGATGTTAAATCTAATACCGAATTTCATGTGTTATTGCTTGAAAAATTCAAGACTGGCGATAATGCCGTGTTTTCATCTCTAAATCATTTTTAAAACGAAATACAGAAAACTAAGTTATTTTTTGGTGAGTGCTTTGAAGGCATTTGGTATTTATTTTTTTACCATTACTTGTTTACAATCAAATAAAGTATTAATATTCAAAGGCACAGTTTAGAAATTAAAGAATGGAAAAGATATTTATTACCATAAGTATTTATGATTGCGTAATTGGGTACATTTCCGTGTAATCTTCAGTTATCGGGTTCCGATCTTTTCAGACTTGGCGCCAGCTCTTCAGACTATTCTCTCAGCTCTATCTCTCTTGAGACTATTCTCTTAGCGCCAACTCTTCAGACTATTCTCTCAGCAATATCTCTCTTCAGACTATTCTCGTAGCGCCAACATTCACTGGTAAGAGTCGCTCATGAGAATTATTGCTAAGATTAGGCGAGTTTTCGCTTAGACTTTACAGGTTCTTGCCTGGGGCCTCGCTAACAGAATAGTTTGGTTGAAATCTAGAAGTTGGCACATACTCTTAAAACGCTGACAAAGCATGACGTTGACTTCTGCATTTCATTGGCGCCAAGCCGTCAAAACTAAATGCAGGTAATACTTGCATTAGCTTTGGCTACTTGGAGCCATTTTAAGGCTGTGTACCAACTTCTAGATTTCAACCAATAGTTTACATTCTTTTATATTGACAGCAGCTTAATTTTACCCACCCCCAGGTAACCTAAGATTACTATACAGTCGCCAAACTTCAATAATGACTCGCGAAATGTGGAAATCCATAAAATTTTAATTACAGCCTTTAAAAATGAAAATTGAATGTTTCAGAAGCGATTTTTTCCTTCTATTTAAGACGTGACCCGTTTAGCGATCACAACGGTTAGCGGGCTTTGCAACAAGATCGTATCATTATTTTAATTCTATACCAGGGCAAGACTTAAGCATATATTGCGGTTGCCAAAGTGGGATTTCTTTTGGACGATTATTCGCCAAATGTGATAATACTAAGATGTTTCTTTCTTTACTTTTTGGCGAGTGTTTTAACGGTTGGTGAGAATATGGCGAGTTTGGCGACGGGACCCCATAGTGTTCTTAAGTTTTACCACTACTAGATGACACTCTCACATAAGAAGTAAAAATTTAATTTAAATTAGTTGTCAACTAATATCTGAAAACGGGTGAAATCTAGAAGTTGGTACACACTCTTAAAATGGCGCCAAGTCGCCAAAGCTGAAACAGGTAATACCTGCATATAGCTTTAGCGACTTGGCTCCAATGATATGCAGCGTTCAACGTCTTGCTTTGGCGATTTGGCAGAGTTTTAAGGTGTTTACCAATTTCTAGATTTCAACCCTGAAAATATTAAAATATCTCTGTTTCAGCGGAAAAACACGACTGCTTAAAATTACATATGGATATAAAGAAATTTATCACAAAATTCCCCACCTCTATAAACATGAACGAAGATAAGTTAGATAAAATTGTATATAAAACACTGCCTTAAATGAACTTCAACCTTCAATTAAATATATTCTTTGCGCGAGTTTTATAAACTGATCTACTTCTGAATTTAAATTTCATGTATGCTAAATAAAATAAGTATATTTCTAAAAATGGAGCAGAGTGAACAAAGTGTATCAACAATCATTTTGTTAAAAATTTGTAAAACATTGAACCATTTCAAAGCGTAAATGAATCGCACATGCATTAGAAATTTAAAAGCCATAGTAATATTAATAATAATTATAAAAATTCAGAACTTACTATTTGGACAACCGTTGCTTTCCAATTCACTGTTCACACTATTTTTGTCGCAAAAATGTGTTGCCATTAATCAGTTACTCAAAAAGAAGTGTTTTTCTTTAGACTTTTCAGAAATCCAGCATTATATCGGTGCATGAAGTCAGGTTTAATTTATGTATATCATTTCATTTTTTTGAAAACTTAATGCTATATTTGATAAAGTTTTAGTTTCGTAAAAATTAAATCTTGAAGCTTTTTAATCAATGACAAAACTGTTATACGATAGTGACATCCTAATTTAAAATCCCTGAAATTGAGTCTTATAATTAAAAGAGTACTTATATCCTGAGTGTCAGAAACAACTAGATGTCTAGAGCATGTCTTTTACAATTTGAAGTTTTATTAAGGGACACTTTAATGTCACATTATACACAGGAGATCCAATTGAAATTACATTCCGGGCGAACAAGCCTATCGAAGAAAGCTAGTAATAAAATAAAGTTAAAAACTGGATTTCCATTGCTGCTATAGAGGTAATATCAGTTTCATTAATACTGTTACAAAGCTATAAAGTCGTTTCCCTGAGATGCTAATCTTGGCGACAAACTTGGCGACATGGCGTAAAATTTGGCGAGCATTTTGATGACTTGGCTGCAAAGTTCGTGACTTTGGCTACAAAAACATTTTTCTAGAAGGACCTCGAACTTTCAACCTATTTCTACTGGCTTTATGAACTTTCTAGAGATTACGTCACTTCCTACGCAATGAAGTCACTTCCTGTTGAAAAAGCATAAAAGCAAGCTCTCAATCTAAGAAGAGTTAGTTGGATTTTGATCAGCAAGCAAGCTGGTAAGCTAACAAGAAACCTTTGAGCGTTGTGTTGAGATTTAATGATAATCTCTGTTGTGAATTTTTACGAGTTCTGTTTTAATACTTGTGCTGCGTTCCTTTACTTAAAATATTTGCAAAATAAAGAGCTTTATTTTTTTAATGTTGCTTATTGGACTGCATTCACGTACACCCACAAGATGATTTTGTCACAATATCAAATTTTGCATGAGATATTCAATAGAAATTACATTCCCGTCTAAAATATACCTTCAAAGTCGGCTGGTGAATAAATAAATTTAAAAATTACATTGTCTTCCTATTTTTATATTTATTGTACTGACATATATGGACGAGAATTAAAACTCGTTTTACATCTTGTGAATCTTCTATATAAAAGAGGAAAGTATGTGTGTGTGTTTCTTCCGTTTTACGGTTCTTGATGCACGTCCACACCGTTGGACTTACGACGACCAAATTTGGCACAGTGATGGATTAGCAAAAGAGGAAGCTAACGCCGTAAAAATTATTTTAAAATTCGAATTAGATTTTTAGTTATTTAATTAAATAACGAAAATTAAGCTATTTTTAGACGTTTTTCGCCAATAACTTCTGAAATACTTACGGTACAAAAATTATTTTTACATCACCTTAAAGAGCAAAAAGTTATCTTTTTAATGACACCAATTTAATTGTTTTGCAATTTTTTCTCTGACTAATTAACGTCTCAAAATTCATTTTGATAACAAATTGCAACAATGCTTTTATTGTTATAAAATAAAATTCAAACTAATTTATTGTTTCATAAAATCCTTTATTTACGTGTTTTTACCCTTGGTTAAAGCTAAGAAAATATTGCTTTGTTTGGTCAAGGTAGACTTCTAATTTCCGCTGTTATTCCGTAGCATGCACTTAACTTCGTTCGTTTTTATTTCGTAGCTTTGAATATGCACTCAAATATCCAATGACGTTAGTTTAGTTGCTACGCGATGTTTCGTTTAAATTTCACAAATTTTTGAATGTTCCTAATCAGTGTGCGGCGGAGTATTTGAGTGTCTATGTTTTTACATTTTCTATATTTTGAAAGTTTGTTTCTGGCATGGCAACGTTGTTTAAAAAGAGTAGAAGAATACTTTTTCATATTTCAGTTTCAGTTTGACTATATTTATAGTATCCATAAAGAGTGTTTATATTTAGTTTATGGAGTAGCAAAAACATCCTTCGAGTGGTTGTACAAGTAATAATTTACAGAGAATTTCAAACACCCGGATAGATTTTGAAAAATTGGGAAAATTGAATTAAAATCATGCCTCCAAAGAAACGGGTTTCCTTTGGTAAATCTTCAGTTGGGGAAAAAAAGGACCATTCATTTAAACCATACTGTTATAAGGTGATAAAAAGGCTATATTTGAAAGTTTTAATTCAACAAGAAAGAATTCAAAGAAGATTTACGTTTGTTGGGGAAAGTTGGTGACAATATTTTTAGGGGGAAAAACCGGAGGCCGGTATATGAAAAAATATGGATCCCGAGCAGCGCCGGGCTTTCAGCTAGTGTTTAATAATTTTAAAGCAGGAAAACAATTTTGAAGTCTTAACAAAATCATTGCAAAGGCATGTGAATTCTTTAAAGAATAATACCAAACTCACATGCGTGTAGAATTTTAAAAGTATCCGTATAAAGAGTTTTATTAGAATGCAAAGTATTTTGACTTTTTATTTATGTGTAAAATTAATATAAGTGAATGATCTCATTTCAAACGAAATGGTTATTTGATATAAGTTTATTGAGAGTACTGAATATCATTGACCATCATATTTTGTGAGATTGTGCAAAACATTTGAGAAATTCGAGTTTGTTTTCGTAAGTAAGAAAACAAAAAAAAATTCATATTACAATACTTTAAAGCGATACCTATTATGTCAAACATAACATTAATGACAAGTTAATTAAAAATGTTTTTGACCCAGACATTTCCTACAAAATGATCTCCAAATCCTATCTCTCTGAAAGAGCTCCTGCCAGTCCAAATAGCGAAGTAATAAACTGACCCATTATTACCGCAGGCAATATTCTGACTCACAATGACTTGACTCCAATCATAACCGCAAGTTTTCGCTAATGGGATAAAACAATTCAGATTGCACGTTTAACTATAGATTTGATTAAGTTATCTCTCGAGCCGAAAAGCCTTGCGCAAAAGATGGCATGAAATTACCCTTTGAACACTGCAAATTTATTTAATTACTCTATTCAACTTCGAACAATCCGTGCTTTGAATCGGCGGAGCAAAGCCTTATGTCGTCAATAATTTACGTTGCTTGAAAGTGCTGAAACTTGGTAGACTACGGACACAATGCGAATTGATAGTCAGAATACAACTGCAGTTCATCGGTTGTGAGTCGCGACTCCTCTTCCAACGAGTGACGTAACTGGACGCTTGAACATTTCGACCAATCCAGAGCAGGCATCTTCAGCCAGGATCCTTCGAATATTAGTCGAGAATTGGCGGGAAAATAATCCAAAGACAAATAATGTGTGCAAATGGACATTCGAACTTTCTTGAATGTGAAATTTTGTATATAATCAACCTTTTCTTAATGTGTGTATTTTTAAAGAACCTTTATCATCATGTAAATAACCATTGCTTTGTTATAGTTGAGTGGCAACAGTTTGTTTATTCTTGTGCGGGCAGAATTTACGGGGAGAACGAACAATTGAGATTAAAAATGACAAATATGACCTTTGATTACAAAATGAGACTCTATTTTGAGAGTAATTCATCATCTGTTACTAAATATTGCAAAGTTATATTATGCGTTGGGCATTCCTTTCATTATTGTTGGATCTTTCCTAACTGGTTAGGCTAGTAATTTGCATCTTTTTGCAACTCATGCAACAACTTCAAAAATAAATGAATGAATAAATTTAAATAAATGTTTTGGGTTCAATAATCAGGTTGAATAACAATGTTTAAAATATAAAGTGGAAATCAAAATCATTCAAAGAAAGCAAAAATTTAAGATAAATACTCTGAGAGATTCGAATTAAACAAACAAGGAATCCATTCTAGTCCATTTTATCAAGGGGTAAAGACTATATTCGAAATGGATTCAAAATATTTGGGAAATATTTCATAAGAAGCTTGCATTACGCCAAATATAGCTTCTCTTACCCGGAAATTTCCCAACAAAAGACAAAGGAGATCAGTACCATCTAAAAAGCGTTATTTTAAAAGAAAACGGAAAACCAAACACAAACATAAAAACGCTAATAAAATTGATTTAAAATATTATTAGCCTTCAGGCTAAAAATCAGCTTTCATAAAAATAAACTTACTCCAGGCTTATAAGGGGAAGATAAAAGTTTTCTTAAAAAATACCAAATTTTTTTGCATGGGTTTTGGTTATAACATGCATAATTTTGAATCAAATTATGCGAAACTTGCAACATTTTAGCGATTCATTGCATTAAAACTTGAAGTAAGTACTTGGAATATTCAACGATTTGAAGTAAATAATTTCTAACTGCGCATATTCGAAACAAAGTATAATTTTTCTTTTTATAACTTGGAAACCAGATATATAAGGCAACTTATATAAAAATTCCAGCTGACTACCGTTAAGATTGAAAAAGATAGATGCATTGGAACAGCTGAGTTTCTTCTGTTATCTAAGACAATCAAAATAATGAGGGTTTCTCCGCATATTGATATTCTTTAAACTTGAATCTTCGGATAGTTATGATTGAAGAGCAATTAAATTATGTTTTTAATTAATATACATGGGTATTAAGCATATTCAACTTCCATACAATTCAATATTACAGTTTCATTAATATCTCAGTTAGTCTAGAAAATTTAATTTTCTTTAATAACGTTAGCTCTTTATTTTATTCGAACTTCGAATTTCATTCGAATCTTCTTAGAGAATTTCACATCACATCTGAATAACAAACTTCGATTTAATTCTCCAGCTAAAATCGATCATAAACGATAACTAATTTAAAAACAGAAACCATTACGCTTGAAGTATTCCATGCCAAGTCCGTTTCGTCTCTGAATTGCAAAGTAATAAATTCCGAGCGCAAATTATGGAAGGATTAGTCGACTAAAATGCGAGAAATGGTTCGATGATTCTTCTTGACAAGGTGTTAGCCCCTAGTCCCTTTAAAACTTTTCTCTTTTAGAGAGCAGAAACTTCCTTACGATAACTAGCGTACCGAGACAGGAGTTACTCTTTTCAACATCCTGTCATCCAGAGGAATGACTTTCATGAACATCCTTTCTGACAAATAGTCGCAGACTATGATGGAGTTAAATTGATTGAGAAGTAGCGTTTTCCTAGTTAGAATCAATTTGTTTCCATCAAGTGATTTGGATGGAAAATTCTTGAAAGCTTCCGTCACTTTTGTGAGATGGAGAAGGTCGCTGAGATCTCAGAAATATTTCTTCGCATTATGATAATAACTCGCTGAATTATTTTCTGCAAATTGCAGACGGTAGGAAAATTATTGCAAAGATTTAATTTTCGGAGGATAAATGTTATTGATAGTTCTGTTAAATTTATCATTCCGCTTTCGATTGTAGGAGAAATTTATGGCATGGGAAATTCATGAACATGATTTACATATATTAATAACACCAATGTATGAAAGAGTCAATAGTCTGCTCCTGAATAATTACCGAAATGCACTTTACTATTTTATTGAAGAAAGTCTATATTTTTATTCTATTTGGTTGAAAAATGATATTTGCTTCAAGAAAAATCACTTTTAAGCAGAAGAATACGTTTAATGACGAATAAAATATGTTTAAAATTGATTTACAGAGGTGGGGAAACATTTTTATTTGCTTAAAATTTCTTTTGGGGGTTTCCGAACAATAGGAATTATATCAGATTTGAAAATTCGTTCTGCTTAAATTTTGTTTAAAAGTTATTTATTATTTCGTTTAATATTGTCACGAACATGGGAAGTCGCTTCCCAGCAATGTTAGTCCTATGGTTGGGAAGAGAGTTTTACAAGGTTAAGCATGGAGTGACGGCAGCGATTGTTCCGGCACCCCTGACCTTGGCGACGAACTTGGCGACCTTGGCGACGAACTTGGCGACCTTGGCGACAAATAGATAAAAAAATGCAACCCTTTTCTCGATATTTCTATTAGGAAAGGGAATACGCGTGAATATACGAGAAAACTCCTTGTGACGTCACGGTCTGTCGGACAGAGTATATAAGGACTGCGCCTGGATCAGAGGGAGTAGTGTTTATCCATTGGGAACGACTTTAGAGTTTCGTCTGCAGTGCGAGCTAGGAAGCTGGTGAGCTGAGCGCTATTGAAAGTGCAGTTATTGTCGTTACTAGTTATTTGCTGACTGTTTGTGTTGTTAGATAACAAAGTGCTCAACTGCTATTACCTGTGAATTGTTGTCTGTTTACATTGCTAATCTGTGCGAGAACTATTGTTTCCTGTTACCTGTGCTACATGTTTTCCTGCATAGTTGTGAATAAAACTTCATTCTCCATTATCCTGCGTGTTGGACTGTTTACACCATACACCCACAGAAAGACTTCTGCAGCAATATGTAAACAGGACTTAAAAAATTGGTTCCGAACTAAAAAAAACCGTTCTAATGTTTGATAATAATAATCAGGATTATGCATTTAAGAAATAAATATTTTTTAGTTCATATTTTCTTTTTCTGTGTCTAACTAATTTGCTTTCACTCCTAGTGGCTAATATTGAATTTATAAAGATCGATTTATCATATTTTGATTATAATTCTTTTTCGCGAATCGAAAAGAAATTTAAATACAAAATATATGAATTCTTGTTGTTATTAAAACCCATAATTTTCCTGAAGTCATTTTATTTTCTCCCCTTTGAATTTCGGAAAATAACCCTTGAAATATTCAAATACTATTTGATATTTTCTCTCAAATGCTAAGCATCAGCACATCCAGAGAATGATATAAACAAAAAATATCGCTGAAAGAATAATTTATTTTCATAATATTCCCAGTATTAAGTTTGTTAAGTGATTTGACTTTTTAATCTCAAATAGGAAATATTTATTTACGAAGTTGAAAGTTATACCGGCTTTTGATGTTTATTTTAGTTTTTATTTTTCACCTCCAATGCTGAAATTTGTGTTTTCAAATAATTTTTCTAAGGTTACTATTTGTAATACTAAAGAATTTTATGTAAGTCAGACGAACAAATATATATATTTGATTCCATAACATATTCATTCACACATTTTCTAGGCAAACATAAACATAATTCCAGAGTTAGATGCAGGATATAATCATTTATACTACCGAAAATAAATGTGAAAATAGGATATCTCAAAAACTCTAGACGTTTGGTGATAAATAGTATTATTTTGGTAAATAGTTTAGAATATGACATCAAACTTCATAAAAAAAGAGTAATAAAAAATAGCAGCCATCAGTATGTTATTAATAAAAGTTGTGAGTGTGTGTTTGCACATATGTTTAATTCTTTTTATTAAATGATACTCATTATTTTGCATAGAATATTTTCTGCTTTTAGTTAATTAAAATATATTTAATTGTATTGTAAACTACTGATGGTGTGTGTGCGCAAATATAATTTTCACCAAAAACATGTCGGCAGGCTTATGACGCTATGATACTTCTGAATGATTTTGACATATATTTATAATTTACTAACTCGCGCACGGCGTTGCCCATAGAATCAGGACTTCGCCAAAATGGAGGGAAAAATGCCCACAATGACACGAAAAAGTTTTGAAAAAAAAATCAAAACAGAAGATACACATTATTGATTTTAACGCTTATTTTTCCTCTCGACAATGATGCGAATGTAATGGCGTCACCGGAAGGAATCGGATTGTAGAAATGCAGGCTGGGAATGAAAGCATATTACGTCACCTCCTGCGAGGAAGCAATAATGCTTTCTGGGATCGTCCGGAGAAACTCTTGCTGTCAAATCTCACTAGCAAAAAAACTGTTTGAACTGATCAGAGAAAAATTAATTTACAAAAAACGGAATAAGACATTTTAACCGCTCTTGTTTTAAATCCGACAGAAACGGTCCAGTTATAAGCTGAAAAAAAAATTAAAATTATAGATTCGTTAGAACGTCAGATGCGAGAATTTGAAGAAATCCTTATCAAAAATTATTACCATAAAAGTGACTATTATTTAAAACTTTCTCGAAATTCGGTATATTATGTTGGAAATTTCAAACAAACATCATTAGAACGAAAATTGTTTGTTCTACCCGATGGTGCATTGATTGTTTTTCTACGATCATTAGAAAAGATACTAGAGATGTAAACGTTCCAAAAATGACCGGAAACAACACAAAACATTCAATAAAAAATTTTCTGGATTAAATTTTAAAATTCTGGCTTCGAAGTGCATTGAGTCACCATTACGTCTCCCTGTGTGCCAAATTTCATAGCCATAGGTGCGATAGATTCGTCTGGACATCGCACAGACGCAAACATTGCCATTTATAAGTATAGATTATGTATTTATTTCATATTTATTGATGTAGTGATAATTTTGTATTTTGTTTATAATTGCATTATTTTGTAGATCTGTAATGTGTATTTTGCATCATTTATTTTGAGAAATGATTTGATAGATTCCCTTTTCATCTTAGAGCAGGTCAGAATCTCAAGAGATTTATTTATTTAAGCATTTCTTGACAAAATAGTGAGATGCCTGTTTTGGGAAGAGCGTCCGAATACTGACGTGAGATAATATGACAAGAACGACGCATGCGCAAGCCCTCAACTCTCCCAACTTACTACAGATTTAACATGCACTAGTTTCATATTGTTACAAAAATCGTTCTCTGAGTGTATGGTGTAAACAGTCTAACACGCAGGATAATGGAGAATGAAGGTTTATACATAATTATGCAGGAAAACACGTAGCACAGGGAACAGGGAACAATAGATCTTCCACAGATTAGCAACGTAAACAGAAAACAATTCAAATGCAATAACAATTCAGTACTTTGATATTTAGCAACACAAACAGTCAGCAAATCACTAATGACGGCACTAACAGCGCTTTCAGTAGCACTCAGCTCACCAGCTTTCCAGCTCGCACTGCAGACGAAACTCCAAAGTCGTTCCAGTTGATCAACACACTCTACTCAATACCGCTGGGAGTCTAACAGCTTACTAGCTCCCACAGCGGATCTGTCCAAAGAGAGATTCCAAAGACGTTCGCACTCCAAAGCGATTCCAGTCGATCAAAATTCACTCCCTCCGTGATCCAAGCGCACTCCTTATATAGTCTTCCCCTGCAGGTCGTGACGTCACATGGAATCATCTAGTACATTCAAGCGCATCTCCTCTCCTAATAGAGATATCGAGAAAATTCTAGCATCTCTGAGATCAAATATTTCGTCGACAAGTCTCCAAGTTTGTCGCCAAGGACAGGGATCCAGGCCTAGATGGTGCCAGTCATCCCAAACTTACCCCTGCAAGACTATCTTCCTATCCATAAGACTCACATTGCTGGGAAGCGACTTTCCATGTTTGTAACAATATTCACTACGGATTTTCAATGAAATCGGTACTTGAATCTATGATTCTTTGAGACGGAAGAAATTTGCTTTAGAACAAGCACATTTCAATACACAACAATAAAATATTCTTTTACCCATCTTTATTGCAGTACACGCTTTAAAATTATAAAGGTGGAGATTTAATTAACCTACAACATTGAACTGAAATCATTTCTCAGGGCTTCACTAGATGTCTCTGTGAATGCTTGTAATTAGAGAGGGTATAAAAAGAAATTATTCAACGCCACTTCCAGGCTTTATCAATAAGTCTTGCGAATTATTATATTGGGCCGAAGATCGGATTTTTATGGATAAAAACTGGTATTTATGTCGTGGAAATGCAACATAATTTCTACGGAAGTAAATATCAAAATGTTCGAAAAAACTGTGTGCAGTTATTATACCGAAACTTTCATGAATAAGATTGTCTCCCAATCAAAATAGTCTTTTGATTGGAAAATCGTCCGTAATTCGTCAAAAAGTCTACCGCTAGCAATCAAACACTTAAAACTCTTAAAAGTCATGCCATGTTCCTTGACATCATCACTGCAAATAACCGAGAATTTGAAAGTTTTAGCATAGACCCATACTTGCCACAGCGACTAATTAGAGCTCTAACAATCGGCAAAACTTTCATGAGTAAGATTATTTCCCAATCAAAATAGCCCTTTGATTGGAAAATTGTCCGTAATTCGACAAAAATTCTACCACTAGAAGTCAAACACTTAAAACTCTAAGAAGTC
>BGPR01044413.1:0-12622 GCA_013235015.1 Araneus ventricosus | reverse complement strand
TTGTCAAGAAGATTTCTGTCTTAATTAGGCATGAAATATTGTAACCATTTCCTCATTTCTTTCGACATTATAATTGCATATCTCTTAAGTATCTTTAAGAATTTGTAAATGTGAATAAATTGAACTAATTAACATTGAATTAATTTTTATATACACATATTCGCATTGTGTTTGGATTCAATATGTTTTTAGCTAAGAAGACTCTATTTATATAGTTTTTAGAGGGAAGTTTATGATGCGGAAACCAAAATGTTAAAACTCAAACGATTCTTCTCAGCGGAAAAAAATTTCTGTGAGACTTTCTAAGAGACGTTCTGAAATTAAAATTTCTTAATGTATTAAAAAAGTCTCGATTAAAAAAATTTCACAATTAGAAAAATTGAAATGATTATCATACTTTATTGTTTAATATTTATACTTTTGAAAATCTTGGTAGAAAAAAATATTCCGCATTAGAAACAGAAATTTAAAATATTCTAATTTATCCTTACCAATTTTCTTCAGTTTTGTTTTCATAACAAAACTGAAGTACTTTGAAAAATTTAAAAAAATGCGTAAAGTAGGGATATTATTTCTTTACTTAACGATAAAAAATACCTATCTCAATTTTTCACATTTAATAGGATGGAGAAAAAACTAAAAGTTTCGAAACGAATAATGAATATGGTAGATTTTTTTCACATTTGTACAGAACACCACTCCGTACCCCTGCACCTGGAATCAAAGTGGTTAATTCTTTAAGCAGTTGGATAGGTTTGGAGTGTCTTTTTATTAAAAAATTCCATATCTGGCAAAAAGAGAAGAGAAAATATAGAAATTAATAGGTACAAATATAAAAATTAACATTTTAAAGCTTACATACACACATTGGATCGCTACAAAGCCCTATATATATAAATATACAAAACAGATTGAAAGGCATGGAAATAAATTTCAAGAGGCCCATAAATAATCCCCCCCTCCTTCTTTTTTGCTTAAGAATAGTTCTTAAAAACATTCTGAAGTTGTGGCATTCATGTTTCGCAGGAAACACTATAAGTTTAATTTCGTGGGCCCATTTCTAAAATACTGAAGTACGTTGTCCGTCAGACTAGGATGATATGATGAAGGGAGAGTTGATATTCTAAATACTGTTGTCGAAGAGAAGGAGAATTGCTAATATGTCGTCGGCAGGACGGCATGATGCATAAATTTTATGAAATTGTGAAATTTCTGCCTAGAGAGTGTATTATAAGCAGCAATTTTCAGCCATTCTTGCAAAACTTTACATCATGTATTGTGTCATATTTACTCCAGATATGAAACAAATCCATTTATATTCATTGCTGGTTGCGAAAAATTTAATTTTTTCTTCCTCTTGTAAAATTATAAGAATTGAGATCGGTGGTGTCGCTTATTAAGCAACGATTTTTTTGACTGGATTGAAGGAGAAATGATTCATTTATACTAGATTTTATTGGATATTTGCGTTTCGTTCGATGAGCAAATTGAGCGTTAATTAACTAAATTAATTAACTAATTAATTAACTGAACCACGATAGAAATGTGCATGTGAAATATTTACATAAGTATATTATTTCACATTAAGAAAAAATTATTTAAACGGAGAATGTAGGATTCTCAACAATTGGAGACATAAAATGCCATGTAGAAGAATGTTGAGGTATAAATATTAGAATGAAAAGATAATAAAGTTAATTATTGAGGCTATTTGAGAAAAGCTGTATTGAATTTATAGAAAAACAATATATAACGCTTGAATCTAATCATCTAATTAGCACAAAAGTCCAAAAACACAAAAGTCATTAAGGGGAATGTGGGAACATCGATACACTTTCTTTTGGAAAGCTAAATTTTTTAGTGGTAATAATTACAACCAATACACTATATTTTTGCATTTGTTAATATAATATAGGTTTTCAGTCGAACGTTCGTCATTAATGTAGGAATTGTATTTTTCCCGTCTAGCATAAAAGCATAAGTTTAATTCCTTCCTAATAATATTTTTTTCACTTTCCGTACAAGCTCATTTGAATAATTGTTGTGTCAGCGGAAAGATATCGAGAGATAACGATAACGTGCTCTCTCGGTGCTAATCACGTGATGCGTGGGTGTTTCTCCGTTAAAAAAACCGAGTGTAATGTTTGAATCGAGATGAGATGACTTATTGAAATCTAGAAGAAAGGTCGTTGCGTTAGATTGGTAAGAGTAGGCAGCTAACGGGGGTCTCTTCACTGCTAGCACGGCAGCGATGAGCGATGGCTACCTACTAACCTTTTTAACGTGGTGTAAGTTGATATTTAACTAAGTAACTAAAAAAACCCAGAACCTGGCTTGTCTAATCTGTAAATAATCATATGTATAAATACATTTCTCATATTATATTTTATAAATAAATAATTTAGTTTTAACTACTGTTTCTCCTCCTTTATCTTTGATGCATTTTCCCCTAGAGTGCCCCTGATCATAACAATTTTCTACATTAATGACATAATAAAATATTTATTACACTTTTTCCTAAAACTGGATTTGTATGAATTTGCCCCATACTAGGGATACATTGATACTCACAGAAATATCGAATATAATTATGATTAATAGGTGTGGGATAAAAAAAAATTGTTTTATCTCTAAATTTGCATTCCAAATCAATGTTTAAAAGTTTAACAAAGTAACAAACTTTTATTTTAATCAAAATTCAACATTTTTAATGAGACTGGAAAAATGAAAAAAAAATGCCTCAGATAATAATTTATCTCCACAAATAACAAAGGAGAATGGGTTTGCATGGATTTAAAAATACTTTGGAAGGAGGGAATGTGTACCTCTCGAAGCCGTTTTTGAAAATTTTAGTGAATTAAAAATTAAGGGAAATTTTTGCGTTCTTCCTTGTTGACTTATGAAAATAATATAGCACAAAAATAATTTTAACACCGTCTGAAAATGACAAAAATAATCTTTTGGATGATATTAATTAATTTTAAACTTAATTTGCAACAATACATTTATTTTTTTCAATGAAATCAAAACGTTTTCATTGTTTAAATAAATACTTAATTGCGTGTTTCTCTTAGATAGTTCATATGTTTTTTTTTTCATTTCTGAAGACGATTTTGCAAAGTAATTGCTGTGGAGGCACGTTGATATGCACACAAGTCGTGTATCAATGTGCCCCGATGACGATTGTATCAATCTGTCCCAAGAGCCTTTTTTACTTAAAACAAGTGATTATGCAAAAATAATGCTGAAAAAACTCAAAACTTAATATAGTTCAGAAAAATAAATGCTTTTTCCTATATTTTGGAGTGGATTCCCTGGCAGGAAAACTTAACTCATTATAGAAATCACACAACACATACTTAGATTAAAATTCATTTAGATGAGAAGATTAGCGGTTTGATTGATTTGTAGATTAACTTTTGACTAAACATGGGCGAAAAATATATCATGTGCTAAGGGTTACAGTTGCATACATGTGAGTGGATGTGAATATCTTCAGCCATTTCAATCATCAAATTTTACAGACTGTCTCAACGTTCCCGCGTACCAATCTACCTCAACTCTTCCCATATTATTCATAGTAGTGTTACAAACATAGAAATTCGCTTCCCAGCACTGTTAGTCTTGCGGTTGGGTAGATAGTTTTATAGGGGTAAGTATGGGATACTGGCAGCAGCCGGGTCTGAATATCTGACCTTGGCGATAAATTTGGCGACCCTGGCGTCAAATCGATGATTCTAGAAAATGCAACCATCTCTCGTTATCCCTATTAGGAAAGAAAATATGCTTGAATGCACGAGAAAACTCCATATGACGTCACGGTCTGTCGGGAAGACTATATAAGGAGTGCGCTTGCATCACGGAGTGAATGAATGTTGATCGACTTGAAACGTGTTGATCAGCTGGGATCGCCTTGGAGTGCGAACGTCTTTGGTATCTCTCTTTGGAGTTCTGTCCTCTGTATGAGCTAGTTAACTGTTAGACGCCAAGCGGTATTGAGTAGTGAATGTTGATCCACTGGAATGACTTTGGAGTTTCGTCTGCAGTGAGAGCTAGGAAGCCGGTGAGCTGAGCGCTATTGAAAGTTTTGTTATTGTCGTTATTAGTGATTTGCTGACTGTATATGTTGCTAAATCTCAAAGTACTGAATTGTTATTACCTGTTAGTTGCTGCTAATCTGTGCAAGATCTATTGTTTCCTGTTACCTGTGCTACGTATTTTCCTGCAAATTTGTGAATAAACCTTCATTCTCCATTATCCTGCGCGATAGACCATTCACATCATACACCCACAGAACGATTTTTGTAACTGTATATTTACCAACACAGTTAAATTCTTAATTTCTTGGAAATTTGACGATACTCGATACAAAAATTCATGCTTTTTTATCTTAAATATTTAACTTTACTTCGAACCAAATTCTGTAGAATTATTATCTAAAAAAGTGATCTTATTAAGGAAACTGAAACATATTACAACAAAACTTCCTACCATAATCTGTGAAAAAAATCGGAGAGTAGACTAGAGAAAAAGTCCTTCCGAATATAGAGTTATTGTAAAGTTTACAACAAAATAATCAGCTATGTGAGAATAAATTGGAATAGTAATGAGACGAAAAATCTTTTATGATAACTATTAACAGCAATAAAACTCGAAAAGAATAGATTTCTTTTTTATCCTAAACAATCTGTTTCCACCCATAAACGGTCACCCGTATCTGCAACCAAACATCGTAAACATCATCTGCCAACTGAATCGATGGTGGCAAATTCGAGTGGATAGCTATAAATGCTATAACGAAATTTTCCTTTAACTCGCCTGCGAGTCATAAAAGCTAAATGATTACTTCACCGCTATCGTCCATGAGTGCTGTAAAATTTCGGATCGTCTTTAGAAAATATCCTCTGAATAGCTTTTATAGAAACATCATGGAAAAGTTAATAATTTCTTGTCCTTTTCTAATCAGAGATCGGAAAGAAATGTAATAGAAGAAAGTTGATTTTGGAACTATGAAACTAAAAACTTTAATCGCAAATGAAAGTAATCTTGAAAATCATCAACTATTGAACTGCGTTGAAAACTATTTTCTACAAAAAAGTATTAACAAAAATTGTGTATTATTAGTTGCTAAGATTTTATTATTTATTCATTATTTTTTTATATCGAACACCCTATAATTTTATTGGAAAGGAAATATTTTAAGCAGCATATTGATTTTTATCAATGACATTGCAATGTGTTATTAATTTTCTTTGCTTTCACACGAATTTTAGTTATTTAAATAACTAAGCAATTTTTAGCAATAAATTTTCGAAAATTGTATTGCACACAAATAATTCCTGCACCGCCTTAAAATGAAAAACATTACCCTTTTAATGATACTAATTTAGTTGTGGCCCGAATTTTCCCCTAATTTTGACAATTTTTTTTAAGAACTGCTTTTATGCATAATTTCGTCGCTTAACAAGCAACACTATCTGTCTCAATTTTTTGAAATTTCAAAGAGAAAGAAAATACTCAATTTTCCGCAAACAATAACGAATATTTTTTTTCATTTATTTAGAATCTGCTATAAACATGAGACCGCATATTCCTACCAGATATAAAAAAATCAGAAATATTCGTTATTGGCTGCGAAAAATTGTGTTTTTTCTTCCTCTTTGAAATTTCAAAAAATTGAGATAGGTGGCGTTGCGTGTTAAACGACGATTTCTAACAGTATTTTCATCGTTGCTATAAAATTCTAACTATTTCATTGTGTCATCAAATATTTAATCGCGTGTTTTTGCTCATTTTTAAATACTAAGGAATGGATATTCTTTTTGTATTTTTTTGTTCTTCAGCAATGCAGTTTTATTTAAATCATATTTTTGTTGAATTTATTAACACTAAGTGATGTCACCAAGATATTAGGTATACTAGGAAATTAATCCATTATGCTGAATGATTATACATGCCATTCTTTAATTTTTTATCAACATGTTTCAATCTAGATAACATGTTGTTTAAAAGTGTTCACATAATACACGTAAACTGAGTAACACAATTGATCGGAATCATCACCGCGTTTTGCAAAAGGAAGAAATTCAAGTTACTGCACCGCATAATACAATGTGCAACTAAATGTTAGATTATGATTAAAGTTACGTTTTCACGGATATGTGAAGTGCGACTTCATGAACTGATATATGTGCACAAAAATCAGAATAGGTATAAGGCTACTGAGATTACGCCTCTTAAATTTCTGTACCAATTTGAAGTTTAAAAATACTTCCTGAAGGCACTATGAATATCAAGTTATGAATGTGAGATTTAATTGAAATTAAACACAACCAATATTCTTGCCGAATATGTCTGTCACTAAAGGCGGCTAGATTAAAATAAAAGTGTACGTTAAGGAAATTAAGTCACGAGAAATGATATCAAAAATATAATTAAGCATTAATTTACAAATTTTAATATATCTTATGAATATTATCCGAAAACTGAATTTCCTTACGATATTTCTATCACTGCTTCACAATGTTATTTGACATCCAGACTTTTGATAAAAATAATTCATTTCTAATTTTTAATGCAATGATTAAAACACGTTTTTTAAAAATTATTATCGTCATAGTTTATACTAATTTAATAAATAGTAGTTTTTCTTATGTTTCCATCTACCGTATTTGTGCAGTTGTAAAATTTCGATGCATAATTACAATCTCGAACGACATTTTTACACTCTTCAATGGAAGGCAGCAATCGTGGACTACCATGTATTTAAAAGTGCATTTTTCATACATGCCATTTTGAACGAACGGATTAATTCATTTCGATTCGAAGTAAAACGTTAATTAAATATAGAAGCACCTTTTGAAAGGTTTAAATCTCGGGCCTTCATTGTTATGCAATAATAAAGTAATTACTGCCGATTGGAAGAGTCCCACGAAACACAATTCATTCTTAATTGAAATCCATCTGAGAAGCGAAGCATTAAAGGAGACCTAGAAACAATCTGCGTTCGGTGTCATATCCCGGGGAATTAATTAAATATCCTGTTCAGCAGAATTAAGGCTTTAGAAATTGTGAATCAAAAGTAATCCTAGTGCCATTTTACACTTAATTAAAGAGCAATTAAAATTTTTGCTTGGACTTGGAATTTAAATTACTTTTCGATTTTTTTCCAGTCCCAGCATTCTTCCTTCAGAATTTCATATATTTTTCCCTTCCACAAATCTCTTATTTAAATACAATTTATCTTGTTTTCATCTATTATAAAAGAAAATAAAATTCGATTTAAAAATAATTGTGGAAATTCATTAAGTATCAGTTGTCTTGTATTGTCAATTATTTTGGTACGGACTTCTTAAATTTGAACTTTCGTCTGAAGATGTCAACCGACCCAGCACCCCCTCTTCAAGATTACGCACTACACCAGCAAGAAGGCGTTTGAGTTCTACTCCGGATTCGGCCTCCACCATCGCCTCTACACGGTAGCATTTTATTAGAATCAGGTTTCGAATCTATAACCATCTGTTTCCAAATCCAAGACCATACCACCAGGTCACCGGAACCCCTTTGTTTACAAAGGGGTTCCGGTTTGGAATTTATAGATATATTGCGAATGATTCAGTTAGTTTTCTACAAAGTGGAAAAGATTTTGAACATCGTATTCATGTGAAAATGGCGAGATTAAAATGTTTCTTTGTATTTCCAGTAATATTCAGATATTTTGTTTTCGGGGTTTCAAATAACCCCGAATAATAATATGAGTAAATTCAATCGAGAAAGATTTTTGTTATTTTTCTTGTAAAACCATTACCTCATCAATTAAATACGTCAGAAACTGCTTGGCTAAAAATTAAACAAAGGGATTTTCTGAGATCTTTTATAAACGTATTTCGAGATTTGTATTGCTCGTTGATCAGATTTCGAGTTAGAATAAAAGAAAAAGCAAGACTATTTTTCTTGTTCTTTGCAAATCAAAATTTATGAAACGAAATGAAATTCTCAAAAAATTAATACACACGATTTCTTGTACTAAAAACAACTTATTTTCTTTAGAATTTTCCCCACTAAACGATTATACAAAGGCACGCTAATGCGCATCTTGCAAACACATGTCTTTCTTCGGTGTATTTATCGACACAGACGTCTTCATTTGCTTTTTTGCCTTGTACCATCTATAAAAGCCTCTTGTGGTTTTTAAGGCAGAAGAGAAATGAGCTGCTGGTTTCGGTAATGAAATGGTTGAACGACACGAAGGTATTTATGCGTGGAAAGAAAAGAAAGAACCTGCGACACTTGGCTAAATTGACTCCGACTCAAAAAGGAAATGGATGTTTTCCGAAAAAGAAGAGAGTTCGTTGCCGAGAGAATATTTCATTTCCATTTTTGATTTTCTGTTTTGATGGAAAAGGGAACAGGAGATATATTGCGAATGATTCAGTTAGTTTTCTACAAAGTGGAAATAGTTACAGCTTGGGAAAATTATGCAAACTTGTGTATTCGATACTTTTTGAAAATTCTAAATAAGAATGGACTGTATTTCTGCAAATTATTCATGAATACGACATATATTTTCATGAATGCTTTAAGATACAGTAAAGGTACAATAAGAAAAGGAACAAAATGATGTTCTGCAGTAAAATATTTAACCCCTTTCGGCCCTGAATTATGCACAGGACAAATAAAAATGAGTGAGCGGTTAAATATGCTATATTATATATAAGTAATATAAATATAAGATATCATAATTTTTGTCAATTAGCAAACTAATTAAAAATGTTCTAATAATAGGACACCAGGCATCAATTAAGTGAAAAGAAAATTTTTTATTTTAAGTTCAATTTACAATTATTTTGAATGAAATAATTTGAAACAATTTTTTTGAGCATGAAAACATATATGTGCTTCACATTTCCCACAAAAAGACGAAGTTTTGAAAGTAGAACCTTTAAATTTTGCTTCTTTGGACATCTTTCTATCACATGGTTTATCCCATCAACTCTCACGTCATTGCACGGTCTGACAGATTTAACTTTTTCTCTGGAGGTGGTACAGCAGGGCTCTTACCTGATGGACGTCCGGGTTTGGTATGGGCTGCTGACTTATTTGAAAATTAGAGAGCCTCTGCTATTTGAAATGTGAAGTCCAATAATTCGATTTAGTTTTTCTGAGGAATTCTAGAACAACTTTCATCTCTTTTGTACCATGACCAAGATTTTATTATAGCCATATTGAAATAATGAAAGATGATGCAGAGGGTTCATTTTTTACTCCTTATAGCCGTTTGGTACAACGCCATTAATAAGTCATGCTTGTCCACCCTCCCTCATACTTTTATTATAAAACTTTATAATTTTAGGTCTTTAAACTTCAACAAAAGTGATCACTTTTGTTCTCCATCTTTTAACTACGTCCACACGGTTGCCGTACCATTTCACTACAGCGAATTTGACAGCTTCTGTAACGCATTTATCTGATGTACCTCGTCCCTCCGTTTTCAATTTTTCATCTATTTTAATAGTTAATAATTGAATAATAACTGCAAAATATGCAAAATTTACAACCAACACAATGTTTTTCAGAATAAGTATTATTAACTGTGAAACAAAGTAAAAGTTTTGTACTATAGATACCTGGTGTTCTAATAATAGAACACGTATAAAATTTCATGTTGTCTGCTCTAAGGCCTGATGTCTTATTAGTAGAAGAAATGTTTGATTCTCATTTGTAGTGCAATTTCTCTTTATTTTTATGTTAAAAGCATTGAAGTAGGCAGAAATAGTATGATTTATACTATGGAATTTTTCAAAAAGCATAGGATTAAATATAATAATGTTTTTGAGGACTCAAAAAACATGCACTAGCGTTTTGACTGCAAATGGTAAGAAGCCTCCATTATTTTCTGTGCTACGACTATGCCGCCAATTATTGAGCAGAAATAAAAGCAACTTGCAATTCTTGAATTCATAATTAGCAGGCACTAGGGTTTGAAGTTTAAAATCTTAAAAATGTGGAATCTAGAGTAATATAAAGATGTGTCCTAATACTAGGACTCCAGGGCCGAAGGGGATAATAAATAAAAATAAATGAGCTGCATTGTGTTTGTAAAAGGAATTCACCGTATTAATAGGTAGTTTTTAAAATATCTTAATTTGCGATAAATTTTTCTTACCGTTTAGAAATTACACTAACACTATTGTGTGTGGACAAAGTCATTTAGAACCTTGATCAGATGATGAGAATGATCCCTGATCAGGTACTTCTCTGATTTCCAAATTTCCATGTCAAAAGTTTTTTTTTTGTATCCGTGCTTCAAAAACATAGTACGGATCTTCTCTGGAATTGGAACTTCTACCTCTAGGCGGAGATTTGGTTAGAACTACCTTTCCCAATGCGAAACAGAATCCAAATATTTTAATCATTGTAAGGATTTTTTTTAAAAAATTAGTAGGAGAAGTACCTTATTATTACTGTTGGAAAAATTAATGTTAACTCTCATTCCACATCGAGTATTTTTTACAGCAAAAGTTACCATTTATCAGTCTATAGCAGTTCACTCATCCAAAGGATTTAGAGCTTTTAACGGTAGACAGACATTTAATGTTACTATGTCCTTAACCTTTTAATTGATATAAAAAGTACATTTTATAACAATCAACACAATTGCTTTATTGCATAAATAGTTCATATAAATATCCAGGAATTATAAGTATTTTTTTCAAAAGGCAGCAGCGTAAAGGATGGGTGATGATGAGCAAATGAAGACTGGGTGCTGGGTTGCCTACAAGATTTCTGAAGTGGAATCGTGTTGCAAATGATATCCTGCAATAACAAGGCATTCCTGTAATTACATTCAGGCGAAAGCAGGATATTTTGTAATTTTCTTTGATTAAAGATAAACACAATTTTGCAGGCTTTTGTGCCTAGGCTTTTGATGTGGGTTTTTCAGTTTAATTTACTGTCAGCCCAACAATCATGTAATTTATAGGAACTCAAGTACTTGAAAGAGTGGACTCTTTTTTATTTTTCAGCCTTTGCAGTGAATTGATGGACCGAATGTCCTCAAAAGGACTTAGTTTGTCATTTCAGGAGAGACGACTAGTTTCCTCGCATTTGTCCATCTGGAGAAATGTTCTACTGCTGGTGTAGTTTTTACTTTGGATCACTGGATTTGACCTTATTGACGATCACGAAGTTAGACTGCGCCTACAGCAGCACGAATTATCTTGGGGATTCTTTCCCTTCATCTGGAACTCATCCTGAAATTGTCTTACTGCGCTATACAAGAATATGAAAGCAAGATCGGAAAAGCCAACCGGATGAGCTAGAGGGTACTCTTCGTCTGCTCTGTAGTTGGAGTCGAGTAAATCATTTTAAATTCCTACTGCTTAAGGGAAACATGCAGCAATAATTGTAAATGCTTAGAAGTCGGCGGACATGACAATCTCGCAGCAAGAGTCCCCATTGTTATTGTAAATGTCTTAGAAATGTCTGTTATTTTCGAAAAAGTTCGTAATTCCATGTGCTGTCATTGTGAAACGTATGTATGTGTAAGTGAACAGTTAAGTGAGCAGTAAGTGAGCGTAAACAAAGGGTTTTCTTCCGTTACTGACTTGCCATTCCTGCATTTTCGTGTGTTTTCTAAATCATCCAGATAGAATTCCAGGTCAGACATTATTATATGATTTAGTCATTGTATTTGTGCATTCTACTGATTCTAGCAATCTGTACGCTGAATCTTAAGTCACCTTGAATAAAATAATATAATTGCTGATCAGAACGTTGTAACAAAAACTCTTATGATTAAAAGGACGCTACCGTTCTGTAATATACATAGCAGAGCTTGAGGAGAAGACTGACTGCATAGAGTTGTAAAAAATGAATGATAGGAGTAGGTCCCTAGTGGAAGCATAATTCAATCGCCGTTGTATGATGATCAAATCTCAGTCGTGATGCATGTGCGATGCAAATCGTATATTTTATAGAAGCAAATGTCAGAAACAACCAAGTGTTTATGTAATTAATGTTTATAAAATAAAGAGTTCTGAATTAAAATATTCATAAGATAATTATTCACTATTCCTTATGATGATGGAAGTTTGACAGGGTTACGTTAATTCCAATCACTCTGAACTTTCCAAGGAAGATTGAAGTTAATGAATTCAAACAATTAATTTAGGATTAATTAATTTCCATAACAGCAAATAAACCGAAGAGTTTGTTGCATATAACAATCATCTGCATTAGATTAGACGCCTGGCGGACAAGCATAACGTATATATCACTTCGAAATTAAAACCAGACGTCAGAAGCACCATATCTCTCCATCCAAGCAACTAACCTCTGAGTTTGGGTGAATGGCACGCTCTCCTCTAAGGTCGTTTACTTTATCACTTAACGGTTTCCATAAATCAAGATACTTTTGAATGTAAATTTAATTAAAATGCCCATTTTGTGATATTAATTATGGATGCAATAATTCTAACTTTATGATTGAACGCCACTCTCAGAATGTTTCCTTTGTCATTAAATTAATTTAAAGTATAGATTCGGACAAGTTATAAAATTGCTTAAGTTTAATAGCTTTGTTGAAACTAGAAAGGCTTTGATAATAATTCTGTTAATGTTC
>BGPR01044412.1:0-12622 GCA_013235015.1 Araneus ventricosus | reverse complement strand
TCATTACTTCGTTCGGTGCATGTGCTATCCAAAGACCCTGTTTGTCAACAGGGGACTATCAATCTGTGGAGCCTCTATGATGCTTATGGGACGTGGCAGTGGTGATATGGGACCCCTGATATGTCTAGATACGACAAGGGTAGGTACTTAAGCATCCGATCATTGTGCATTCCGACGGATTGGGACAAATTCCAACGGGACAATGCGACATCCACATCATTGCTACACAGTTGCTCAGGAACATTCTTCTGACTTTGGAACACTACCATTGGCCACCTAAATCCCCAGATATGAGCATTATTGAAGATATCCGGGATGCCTTGCTACATGCTGTTGAGAAGAGATTTCCACCACCTCACACTCCTATGGATTTGTTGACTGCCCTGCAGAATTGATTGTGTGAATTTCCTCCAAGATACCTTCAGACACCAGTCGAGTCCATGCCATGTCGTTTTGCTTCACGTCAGCATGCTCGTGGGCGCCGAGACGATATTAAGAAGGTGTACCAGTTTTTTTGGTCCTTCAGTGTATGTTGGCTTCTCGATTGACGTTCATAAGACTTCTTCTTGGACTAAACAAGCATTTATTAGAACATTAAAATACAACTATTACACATCGTACCTGCGTACATCGTAACATCGTTCATCCGTACTCGTCTCTTATTTATTAAATAAAATTCAAAGTAGCTCAACATCTGACTGTTGCCACTTATCTGATATCATACACTGTTATAACAATAAATAAGTTGAAGTCATGCTTTTGCCAGCATAAATATTAAATATGCTTACACATATAACAGACACTAGTATGAAGCTCATATAAGTTCTTGATACTGTCAGGGAAAAAGTTTTTTCCAAGTCAAAAGTTATAAACCTACTTCTTTGAGGCAGAATCAAAGCAATTCATTAATATCTTTGTAGAAGAAATAGTTACAGTGAAACATCTCAACAGCGGGTTCTCCTCCGTTCCGTGGAAAAGAGGCAACTCTGAAGGCTTTGGAAGTACAAAATACGTATTTAAACGCCCTAAGTCGTTATTTTTAATATAGCGAATTTGAAAAATCATTTGAAAAAAAGTTGCACTTTATTCGAAAATTTCTTTTTCCTTAAAAAAAGAACGATACAATTTGTGTTTGCTTCGATCATTTAAATTTATCAGAGGTAAATTTTTCCAATTTCTTGAATGAGAAAAATAAGTCCCAAATGGTTTTGTCGGTAGTTGTTAAGAAATGGACAATAATATCTGTTGTTCCTAAATTCTGTTGAGCTCAAATTTTCATTTGCCTAATGGTCGCAACACTTCTTCAAAAGCATATTCGAGTCCGAATCAGCGCCTGAAATGCACAAATGAATTTTGGAGTGCTCAACACCGCTAATGTTCGAGTCTCTCTTGTCCCTTCACATTAATTTCGATCCGATATCTGGTGGTGTTTTTGAGTGTATGAATTTTGTGTTCTTTCCCACCTTTTCTCTTAACTTTAGTCCCGACCGAAAATTTGCCGGACCTATGCGAAGAATGTCGGATCAATTTTACGTATTTGCTAAGGTTTGGGGAAAATCTCGTGAAATTCAAAATAAGAACGAGGTTTACAAAATTCAAAAAGGAGCATATTAAGAAATAAAGGGAGAATAAATTAATGCCAATTGCATTTCAATAATTGTTGAAAATCATACGAATGACATGAATATAAAACATTATGAAAAACAAAAAATCAATTCTGTTTTACAAACAGTATTTGCACATAATGAAATTCTGAAGATATTCCGTTTTTAATAGCTATCTGAATCCTGCGATTACGGTCTCAAAAAAATGCCACGTGTCGAATTTCTATCTTATCGCTCTAGTGACAGCGTATACGAAGTCTCGGTACCAACAAGCATGGAGTATAACAACAAGTCCATAAACAATTTTTTCAATTCTTTTGCAAAGAAATTAAACTATTTATAGCGTTTTATGAATTTATTTTGAGCTAGAGTTCTCTCGCTGTGCGAAGAATAAGACGCCATCGCATACGCAACGATATATCGTCGCAGGCACTTTTCGCAAGTGTTGCGCAAGACGATTTATCGCAGTTTGGTAATAAAAAGCTGAGGCTTAAACAAAAGAGAGGTTTTACTGTATTTATAATTTAACATATTTTAGTTATTAACTACGAGATAAAGAAATCATCTGCGGGATAATACGCGTTTAATTTACTTTCATAATGGGTTTAATTTACCATCCAAAAATTTATAGAAAACAAACCAAATATACAGATACCAAAAATCTAAGTCTAAAATCGAATACAAACTCTAATGGAAAATACAGAGAAAAACATTAAATATTTTTAAAATCTATAAGACAAACATGGACAAATTTGTACTGGCAAATCAAAAGATAGTCAATTCCAAGCTTCCAAATAATATCTCAGGAAAACAAAACTTCTTTCATATTATTTCTTAAATTCTTTCACTACATTTCAGCTTTCACTATTAACACGTTCGTGGACAATGCGGCACATATCGCTCTACTTTCTGGAACAAACCGTGATATCCCGTCCAAGTTCGCGACAAGCTAAAACGCAAAGCGGAGTACGCCGCACATTTTTGTACACGAAATGCTATTCAAGCAGCTTAGGTGTCCTAACAAATAGCGTAGTAACATTAGTCAAGTGTCCGCGAACGATTTAAACTTTAGCATCTAGGAGGAACTTCCGGATCACGAATAGAGTTTATTTTCTGCTGAAAACCGATCCAAATTATGGATCTTCACTTGCACGTCATCGGAAAGAGTTTCTAGCATATTTATAAGAGGTAAATACAACCTGTCATTCAGTGAAGAAGATTTGAACCAAAACGTTTATCTCAAATATCAATCACTTCGTCGTGTCTCAAGAATATAAAAATATGATAAAAAATCCAAGCTGCTAATACATTTGTAGCAGTAAAATAATTTGGAAATTTTAGAATATTGTCAATCGGATTAATTTTCATAGCTGAAAAATAAAAAAAAAATTATCTCTAAATCTGTTACAAACACCCAACCCCTATATTTCTCAAACTCGGGGATGACTGCTCAAATTCTTCTTCTCGGAAAATGTTCTGTTACTCGCCTCATAAGACTAACACTTATCTTTTGTATGCGTCAGATAGTGTCGATTTAGGTAGCTCTTTCGTGAGTATGCTTTACCACATACCTCACATAAATGAGGTTTCTCTTTTATATGCGTCAGGTAGTGTCGATTCAGATAGCTCTTTCGTGAGTATGCTTTACCACACACTCTCAAAAATTTCCGTAATTTCAGTGCCACTGCCCGTAATTTTTACGGTCACCAGCCACTTTTCTCTTTTTACGGGCATAACCCGTATGTTGTTGTAGGATGTTTCTCATTTTAAGGTCAGATCCCGTCTTTTATCACGGACGCTTTTCATTGGTCAATCAGGATGACGTACCAACCGTTGAGCGGGAAAGATTAAGAAGAGGACTCTAAATTTTGATCGTATTTTTTTCGACAAACGAAGCGAGAACCCCGACTTTCTCAAGGAAATTGTGGATCAAGTATTTATTAATTAGAAGGTAAGAATAAGTACCCTATTATTCTTTAGCTTTTTGTTGTTTCTTTTTAGTTTGTTGTTTTATTTTTAATACTTCGTTATTTCAAAGGTAACGTGCAGTGGACTGTTTAGTGTTTACCATTAGATGTTAGGGTTAATTGAAGAGCTAGAAGAAGTTAGAAGTTTATATTAAAATGCCAAAATTGAAATATTGCATAACAGGAGAGAAATAATTTGTTCAGCAACAGATAATTGCTTAACATATGTGTTAATTTCTCGCTAATGTTTTATTTGTTAAAATATTTTATGAGACAAATTTGCAAATTTCCGTAGCAAAAGTTTACAAATTATATTCTGAAACCCTGTTATATTCTTTCTTTACAATAATTTCGATTATTAGCATTCTATAGTATATTCAATATTTCAGTAGTATATTCAATATTTCAGTAGTATATTCAATAATTCAGTAGTATATTCAATAATTCAGTATTCTCGGTAGTAAGGTAAGTGCTCCAGTAGTGGGCCACGTACCAAAAGTGGGCCACTTGAATTTTTTAATTGAAAAACAAGAAATTCCATCATTCCAATGAAATAAGAGATCTGGCTCTGGTAGGCTGAAACCCTTATCAACTAAATACCAAAGGCACAGCCTTTATTTACTGTTTAGTTAGGAGCTAGAAAGTTTGTTGCTGCAGTTGGTCTCTGAGAGAAGCATTTTTAGCTTATTCTTAGTGATTTCCTTAAGAGGTAACTCTTCATTCAACTATTTTTTAGCATACATTCTATTTGTTTTTAAAATGAATTGTTATTGATATTATTTGATTATATAATGAATGTATTATAAACTATCTTTAAATTAAATAATATTGATAATTTATGGATAGTGAAGGGGGGACCACTTTTGGATCAATGTTTTGCTAAGTGCTCCAGTAGTGGGCCAGTACTGGAGCACATGTTTTCTCTCAAATAGACTGTTTTGTGATGTTTAATAAGAAGGTTATAGCTTGTAAAGTCATTTTATTTAATTAGATTTACTTTATTTTTTATCAGAATCAGTAGTGGGCCACATGGCCCACTTCTGATACACTAATGGCCCACTACTGGTACACTAATGGAACATTCTGACCAATTACTTAAATAATAAATATTTTATAGTACTGTTGAGGAAAAGGCTGATATTCAAGAATTAGTTGGGCTCTGTAACGAGGCAGACAATAATAACTATCGCATTGCTGGACCATCGAAAAATATTTCATCACCATTTAAAAGGGCTCTTTTCTGGCTGCAGAGGCAAGATGATAAAAGAAAAAAAAAAGATTTATTCAACATAAACTATCTAGATTTAATATCCATAATGCCCCAAACAGAACTTAAAATGAAAGATCGATAATTAGCATATACCTTTAATAAAAAATCGGCTGTTAGAGAAAAAAATGTAAATCTCATGTGACTAGAATCTATAAATAAAAGATTTAACATATATCAAGCCATTTTTATTGTATTTTTTATAGTGTATAATGTTAATGTATTGTTATTATTACTATATATAATGATTTTATTCTTTTTTCTTTGGCACAATTGACAAATCTGGGTGGCCCACTTTTGGTATGCCCACTACTGGTACATCAAAAGTTTGCTATGCCCACTTCTGGTGCATAGGAGTGATCTAAGTTTTTAATTTTTTAAAAATTATATTACAAATATTTTGATATTTCAGGTGATTATTATTTTAGATAAAAGTTTGAACAACCATAAAAAAATACAGATTAGCGAAACTTCTCAAAAGTTTAGATGATAATTGAGGAAATACCCTTAAGTGGCCCACTACTGGAGCATTTACCTTATATTCAGTATTCTCGCTATATTCAATAATTCAGTATTCTCAGTATATTATCAGTATATTCAATAACTCAGTATTCTCAGTATATTATCAGTATATTCAATAACTCAGTATTCTCAATATTTCAATGCATTGTGCATACAAATTATAAAATTTTGAAACACTCGATGATTTTTATCTTGGGCTAATCAACCCTCATCGTTTGAATGAGTATATTTTATGGAGATTGTGATTCAACATTATGAAAGTGTGATTTATTGATCTATAGTAATAAAAATAATTAATTTCTGTTTTGAGTTTTGTGTGCTCTTTATGTACCTGCAGCAGTTGTTAAAGCTATTTTTCAGGAGATTTTTCTCAAATATGTTAAAAGCACTGTAAAACTTATTTTAATAATTCATCAGGTGAAATAGATCAATTGCTATAGAACAATCACACTTTCTATTCACACATTAAATTTTATTTATGCATACATACATTCTATATATCTGTGTGTGTTTCTGTGTATGTATCTGAGTATGTATATGCAAATATATATGTGTGTATATGCAAATATATAAGGTAGATGCTCAGTTTTGGCCACCTTAAAAAAAGAGAAAATTTGAAATAGAAATTTCACAGTGGATGACAGTTTAAAGCATATTAAATCATACTTATACTATTCTTTAGCCAATTTTATTGGATTTCTGCTAGTTATAAAAATTTTCTGAAGAATATTTTAAATTTAGAGTTAAGAATTTTTAAATAAATTAACCCAATTTGCACCAGTTTTGGCCACATTAATATTATATTTTTAACAGACATTTTAATGAATTTTAAGTAAAAATAAATCATTATGAAATATTTATTTTAGTACATTATTTTCTGTTATTTTGTGATTTTTTTGATGAATTTATAAAGATATGAGGAGCAAACATTCAAACCGTGTTTTCTCCAAAAAAAGAAAAAATGAGTTAGTGATTTTTCTTTGAACTCAACATTAAATAGTACAAATTTATACTATTATTTTCAACTGAAACAAGTTTTATCCCATTATAAACCTACTTAGAAAATTGAGGTTTGAATCAAAAAGTGCTTCCTGCAGAGCTTGTTTACTGTTTCCTGAAAAATTGTATCCGAAGGAGAAAGCTTGGTTTGAATGTTTGCTCCTCATATAATAAAATTTACCTAAACTGATTTTAGCTGCAGATTTCAGTTTTAAAAAAAGAAACAGGAATGCAGAAAACAATTTAATTTGATTGATAAAATACAAACTATAATTTTAAGCTATATATATACTCGCAAATTTTTTTTTATACATTGTAAAAGCATAGATTTTTTTAAAAAATCAAGAATTTGCATCATTATACTCGCTAACAATATCCACAAATATGTATTTTTATAATTTTTAATTGCAACATTAATCAAATTCATCAGAATCATTTTTAAAATTAGAGCAATCCATGCATATAAAAGAATATTCCTCATCACTCGAGTCGGGTTCCTCAAGTTGAAATTTTTTAACATAAATGTGAGGTAAATGTTCAAAATGGAGATGTTTTTGACATTCCATTTTGAATGGCCTTAACTGCATTACCAACTTTAGATGGCGCGTAGCAAATTTTTTTTTATGGAAATGCTACCTGCCTTCTTATTTTTAATTGGAGCCATTACTATGTAAAATGAAAGCAAACAAAACTAAATTAGTTACTTTTATTTCAGAAATAAAATTAAGTTAGTTGCTGTTATTTTAAAAACAAAACTAAATTAGTTGATTTTATTTCATCCAGATATTCTTAAATTTATGTAATGGCTCAAAACAATAATGAAGTTATGTGGCCAGAACTGGAATATGTAATGTTCCACATTTGGCCACCACCCATTTAATCTTGAAAAAATAATTAATTTTGATATGAAATCAGAATAAAAAGAAAGTTTACCTCATAAATCGCAAGGGTAATAAGTTTTAGGGTAATCATTTTATTCTGAGAGCTTGATGATGAAAAACTTCAAATACTTGTTCCTTAACAAAAACCGTAACAGTTGCGAGTATGCAATACATGATCATGCATTTAACTTTTTTAGAAGTCGCATGTGTGAGAAAAATAAACCAATCAGATTGAAAATAGTAAAATAAGGATTGTTTGAAATATTGGAATGCTTCTTATTAGTTAATTTGAAATTGCTGGTTAATTATTGGAAAAAACATATCCAACGTGGCCAAAACTGAAGCATCTACCCTATGTGTATGTATATGCAAATATGTATGTATGTATAGGGTTCTCAGTGGCAACTATTTGTTACTAAAATTGGGCCTGGGTAGCTATAGAGACTATTTTTGTGTAAAAATGGCCTACAGCTGTTACTGTCTAATAAGAAAACATGAATTCCGTAATAAACCATTTTCAGTTGGTCAGACACGAACAAAAGAAAGATATGACTGGAGTTGTGTCAACATTTTAGGTAATTAGTCATTTGAAGGAATTAAGTTTCCATTGCTATTCAATGAGTTGGCATTTTTTCATGTTTGTGAGCCTGGATTGCCACCTTGCCTTGGCCACGACCTTTCTGAAGGAATCGTTTCATATGATTTGGCATTATTTGTGAAATATTTTATTCAAGAAAAAATGGTTATCTTACAAAAAAATTAAATTTTAGAATTCTGAAATTTTCTTATTTGGGAAATGAGTCGAGAAATAAGCCCAATGAAATAAAGGCAAATAAAAATAAAATAACTGGCCATCCATGCAGCCCAAGATAAACCTGGAGTTTAGGGTGTGTACTATTTTCTCGTCAATTTTCTTTGGAACATATTTGACGTTGCCAAATGCTGTTTAGGATGCACAGTAAGTTTTTTTTAGATCCCCTGCGTATTCGATGCCTACGGCATCTCAAAACGAGGCATTGGGCATGCAAGTGTGCACCAGGCAAATTTTTTTTAATTTAAAAAAACATCAGCGGCTTCACTTTCAGCAAAGTGGGCCCCTCGTAGCTTCGCTTTTTCATTGAGAAACGAAACACATGGGGAAAGCACGATGTCTGAAGACGATGAAACATAGCAAGGGAACTGTTTCCAGAAAAAAACACTCCTTGTTAGATATTTGGAAGCCATAATTAGCAACACAGAGAAAGAGAATCAATAAATTAAATGAATGAAAATCTTCAGAAGAAAAGCAAACGGTTATTGAAAAATATCGTTTGGTAAATGATCAAGAATTCCAAATGAAGTATTATTCAAATTTGTATGTCGACCAATAGAAATGAGGTGAAATTAAGGGCATGCGCCGTAGACCTGTAAACAAATCGCTGTCGGCGCATGCTCAAACGACGTCGAAAAAAATTTCAACTCGCATCCAAAACAAATGTTCTGGCACACTCTTCTCTTGGCGACAAACAACTGGCGAGCTTACAGGAAACAAAGTGAGTACACACTCTAAACTCCAAGTTAACCATTTTTATTATAATGCACTAAACAAACAGCTGCAGATCAGCACACATCTACATGCTCAGCTAACCGAAATGAGCTCAAACATATGTTTACTTTATATTTTTGAGAAGCTCCTGTCAACTATTGCATTATCTTCGGATGTACACTTGCGTGCAAAATTTCAGCTCAGTCGGTTGATGGGATGTTGGGGGAAATCTTATGCAATATTCAAATATTAGTTAGCTTATCATTTAATGATTTGTTTTATGATGTGAAGTAATTTGTTGTTCTAAAAACAGTTTTCTATGACTTTTCAGCATAGAAGACATTGGACATCCAACCAAGAAAACTAATTGATGCCTGGAAGCAATTAGGTATGTGTATTTATAAAAAAAATTATAAACTAAATTTGTTTTAAATATATTAAAGCTATAAATTTCAAAGTAATTTATTTTTTTATGTTTAAACATTACATTGTATTCTAAAATATATTTTATTATTAAAATAGCCTTTTTTACATGAGGTGAAAAAAAAAAATTAACTTTTTTGGGTAGGTAATAGGTTTAATAATTCTTGTCAGTTTTTATGTTTATGGAATTTTTGAAACATGTTTGTACCAGTCATAGCTTTACATTAAACAGATAGCTAATAGTAAATTTACTTTTTGACGTCATTACCATATAACCTATGTCTTTTTCTAAAAACATTTTTTTTTTCCGGTACATAGTGGAATCTCCCTATAACGAAATTGTTTGGTTCCAGTTGAAAAATTCGCTATAGAGAAAATTTCGTTATACGGAGATTAGAGATTTTTGCAGTTATTTAAATAAATGTTATAAACCTTTTAGTATATGCGATAAGTTCAAAAATATTTAATTATGACTTTCAATTAAAAATGAAGTAATATTTATTATAAATTTGTTAAAATTATATTAATTTTTATTGTGTAAATAAAATGCTCAAAAGTGAAGTCAATTCACCAGTTTAGAGAATAATACGTACTAGTATGGATAAACGTAAAATGCGTATGGTCACATCCATTTGCTGTTTCCGCCCCCACTCCACTCCGATTCTTGGAATCTTGACCCATAGAAATGTTGCTCCCTCTGTAGAAACCCAGGTCCCCACAACTGCATTATCCTTCACATAGCATTCTATTTTTATGTGTTATCGCTGGAATGAACAATGCGAGTGGTTCCAGAAACAGGCACATGTGAGCGATTTGTTTGCACAGAAATTAGCAACTTTCTTCAAAAATGACAAAAATCTAAAAGATAAAGTTCTGGAAAAAGTCGTTACAGGGAGACAACCACTTTGTTATGTGGAGAATATTTTGAATGTTATTTAACATTACAATTAAAAAATTCGTTGTAGGGAGACTCGACTGTACTTTAGTTTCCTGTGTCTAAAAAAAAGTATTTGGTGCCTTTGAAACAGCATTTATATATATATATATATAAAAGGGGGTGGGGGTGGGTGCTATAGTGTTCGATTGTAGTAACATTTCTTTTTCAATGAACTTAAATTAAGCTTGTTAAACTTTGAAAATAGCAAAATCACTGAAGAATTTTTCTTTGTCCAATTTGTAGTTTATGGGTGTTTTCTAAGGTTGAATCATGATAAAGGATCCAAAGCTTCCAAAAATAAGAAAAAAAGGTGTGCCATAAATGAAATTATAATATATAATGAAAATATTAAGTCTCTTGATTCTGTTAATTGTACCTAACTTATTGTATTGTAATCATGGTTTGTGATTTTTTTATTTATTTAAATCTGATGTTTTTGATTTTTTAAGTTAGCAAAATTTTAACATGTTCATCCACTCGGCTCTTCAATTATGTCTCATTTTTTATTTTATCCTTTCAGGAAATCCTCAGCCGCTGGATCCTGTCTGCACTGTCTTCGTAGAGAAAGTACCTCTGGAACCCACGATACCATTGAATGATGCCCTGCATACATGGTTTTCATCATTTAGCAAAATTTTCCTCCATTTCGAGAAATTTTTAAAAAATAGTCTGTTTTGCCATCAAAATGTTATTTTATTTTTAAATTAGTTGCATCCAACGTTCTAATAACACTATTATTTTCAGCTTGTAACTAGAACGGTTCTGTCTGATTTAAAACAAGAATGGGTAAAATATCATTTCCCATGTTGGCAGTTGAAAGTTATTTTTCGCTAGCTAGTTTTCTCCCGCAACACTTTTCCGGAACATAGCTGGCATTTTCATTGGCTGACCGGGGCAGGTGACATCATAACCTTCAATTGAATGACTTTGATTATTATTTTCGGCAGTATCTAACATATTTATTCTTCTCACATGCTTGCAATATAATGATTTTCACGTTACCATTTTTTATTATTGTTTTGGATTAACTTTTCTAATTGTCACGAAAAAATAAGTGGGAAAATCAATAATGTGTATCTTTTGTTTTCAAAACTTTTTCATGTCATTGTGGGTGGTTTTTTTCATTTTGTTGAAGTCCTGATTCCATAGGCAACACCATGCGCATACTGCTAGTATGTATATTTTTACAACTCATTGTCTATGTGTATAAATGTTTGTATATATGTTTTTGTAAGTCATATTTTTAATAAATTTGTTTTTTATTCAATTGAATTGTTCTACCTGTTATTTGAACATAATTTCACTTAGTGATTTAAGATTATATTTCATAATTTAATGTTTAATTTATCTGTCGTATACAATTATAATTCGTATATCTGTTCACTGTTTATGTTTGTAATTCATTATATACTGGAGAAAGAGTGGGGCATCATACCTCTTCATTCTATCACATTGCAGTGTGAATAAGATTTAGGAATTCATATATCAACTGTGCTATACAATTGTGCATACCTGAGCATTTTTAAACATGTGTGCTGAACAGTAAGAACTGGTTGAGGTTAACTGTGTTAAATTTAACATGTTGTGCTTTCCATTAATGGAAAAGTATATTTAACCGAAAAGAAAAACACAATTTAAAGTCAAATTTTGTTTCTTAGGCTAGTGGTACAAAAACAGTTTAGCCTTGGGGAAAAGAAGTAGTTATGCCTATTGCACAGTTATACATTGTCTCTGGTCTAAGATTTTCTTTATGACTTATAAAGTAACTACCTGTATACTAAAAGTTTAGTGTTTTCTAATACCTCTACATTATTACACATATTGAAATGATGTACTAAATATTTCATAAAATGTATTCAAGTTTTTAAGATATTTTGTTTTTGGCTTCTGTCTTTCGAGTATAATTAATTTCTGATTATATGTATACTGGTTTTGAAGAAACCTCTACAGTACTTCCATAATGGGCTCTTCTTAATACAATCGGCTCCTAACATATGAGCAGGGGTCAGGAACCAATTTCTACATTTTTGGGGGGTGCTAATTTCCAAATTAATGAGCATTTTTGTATGAGCAAATTTCAAAATTTGGATTCATGGTCAGATGACGAGGACGACACCTGAGGGGGGTGCGAGCTCAGGTGTCGTCCTCGTCATCTGACCGAGGTTCAAAATTACGAGGTCCGTCCCAAAATAGCCCTCGTGTTGCTTCAAAACGGGACGTTAATATAACTAAACTAAACTAAACTAAACTTGGATTCATGGTCAGAAATTGAGGGGCAGTTTTAGGTGGTCAACATTCAAATTTATGGTCATTTTTATGTGGTCATGAACCAAAATTCTAGGTCATAGAAGTTAGAGGCACTTCTATTAGGTCAACTTTTAAAAATTGTGAGCATTATCCAGAACATAACGAGTAACTTTATTCGGAAAACTTCCAGGTTTAAAAGGAGCTATTCGCAAAGTAACGAATACTTTTATACAAACAACTTCCAAAATTG
>BGPR01044411.1:0-12622 GCA_013235015.1 Araneus ventricosus | reverse complement strand
TCAATTTCACCATGTAGAAATCAATCTACCATATTATCAATTTTTTTATAAGTAACTAAGCAATCTTCAATCAAGCATAATTTTAGAACCGAAGGCTTGAAAACGTTTTTATGGAATGATGTTCAATTTAACCCTAAACGTTGTCGGGCGGGATTTTTTTGTTATTTTATATTTAGTTCAAAAGAAAATTATTTTTATTTATTTGCAAATTTTCTTAAAATTCTACATATAAAAAATAATCTTAAAGTTTTAAAGTTCCTGTTACATATCAAAAAGAATTCTTGATCTAATTTAATAGCTAATTTCCAAGACCTTAAATTTACTCGATCATTGCAATTGGCTGTTTAGGCTGGGAAAAGAAGCACTAGCAATTTAGCAATTTTCAAATTTCCGATTATATTGAAAATAAAAGGCATAAAGAAGTTTATGAAATGGTGTTGGGCATTTTGTAAACGGTTTATTATCTTTCAGAAAGTTGGATGTCCATTTTCCTAGCTGAACACTCTGTGATGAACGCTGAAGTCTTAATCATTAACTTATAATAATCATTTAAGTAATTTATGAAAAATGAGAAATATTTGTTGATTTGAGAATTTAATATTTTACGTTTTAATAGAGAAAAAAGGATATCTCTTAGTTTAATGTATTGATACATCTATCAATTTATTCCCCATAATGGAAAATATGCCTGAAACCTGCTATTACTCATAATACAATCAATTTTAGTATATTTAATTATTCTAAAGAGTAATTAAATGTACTCTCTTCAGTTAGAACTGTTATCTAAAATCAGAAATTCAATTACGTGCAACTTATCTATAATTTTCAGCCAAACACCTTAACATTAACCATTATTACAATCATCTTCGTATATATCGCAAACTAAATGTACTTTAACAACTGTCTTCCTTATAATCATCGAAGCATCTCCACATTTAAAGACAAAGGCTTTGACGGAAGGAAATGTTAAATAGACTAACCCCTTCGTAATGGTTTATTATATTGAATTTAGAACGTTAAATCAAGATTGATTTAGGTTTAGAGCCTCAAGTTAGAACGCGTTCTAATATGGGGAATACGAATCGAATCAAGCTTGTTTTCAAGTATTCAAATTAAATTTGGAAATGACTGGACCCCATAAAATTCGAGTTGTTGTTTAAATGACTGTGGTAGGATACAGAACTCAGATTCCAATTTATAACATCTGTATCCAATATTTTACATCAGAACATTAACTGAAGTTAAATACAATGGACACAAGAAACACGCTCCCATCTATCGTGAATTCATATAACAAAACGAAAAAATAGGGGGTGGTGTTCTCATACAGCGCAATCAATACACCAGCATTTCGCGCGAAATAAATTTAATGCTTACACAAAATTATTTATATTTTGTTTAAAAAATCTGATGTATACACTTACCTGTTTTTTTTTGTTTTGGAACAGGAAAAGTAATAGTTAAAAAAGTTTGCAACTTATAAAATATAATGATATATAAAGACATTTAAAATTAAAACTGGCAAATATTGTTACTCAAATTTTAAAGTTTTATATATATTTAACAAAAGTTAATTAACATTAAATATCTCTTTTCCATTTTCTGTTTCTGAATTTTAAAGTGCATTTAAAAGTCTTTAAATCATCAGGTGCGTCTACAAGTGATGTACCCACAGCAAAAAGAATACCAAAATTGTATGAGTTATTGAGGTTTCTTTATTAACAATTAAGTCATTGTAACTCATTAAAGTATTGACTTAGTTTCAAAGGCATGCCACTGTCTGGTGCCGATCATGGAGATCTACGCACAAGAAAAATAATTGTTTGGATAACTGAATAAATGACCAAGTTATCGAGGTTTATTTTTTTATTCGTTATACCAGATAAATTTCCTCAACTATTTGGCACAGATTGACGTGTAACAGTACTTTTGTTCTGTATGCGTCTGTTCAAGGAATTAGAGAGTAATTTTAAATCATAAAGGTTTAATGAATTTCTTACTTATTTTTCAGTTACAGATATCCAGAAAATTATTTAGAAAGTACAGAGCATAAAGATAATGAAATTAAATTCAATTAGGAATTAAAACAAATTTAAACATATACTACAAAATTTGAACAATGTTTAAGTAGCGCGCAATACACCGCTGCATACAAAAAACAAAGGAAGTAAAAATTATTCAAAGAAAGTAAAAAACCAAGAAATATATTCCGAGAGAATAGAATTAACAAACAAGGAATCCGTTCTTGTCCACGTTTTCAAAGGCTATAGAATATATTCGATATGGATTCAATTTATTTTGAAAATGTTTCAGTAAGAAGCTTGACTTTCGTCTAAAGAAGCTTCTCATAGTCCGAAATTTCCCAAACATAGACGAACAGACAAGTAATACCAACAAAAGAATTTTTAAAAAGAAAAAACAAACATAATACCGCTAACAAGATTGATAGTAAAAATATTAGCCATCGGGCAGGAAATGCCTTCATAAAAATAGCAAGAAAAGAAGGAAAAAAATCAAACTTATCCTAGCTTGGATAGAATCAAAATGTCTCCACTTTAATCACCAGAAAAAGAAACTTCCCTCCTGAATAATTCCATGAAATAACATTAATGCCCATTCGCATTGCAAACACTCAAGACTCTGGTGCCATCTATTATTCGAAAAGAAAGAAAACCAGGAAGTAGAGGGAACTTAAATATATATTTAGATTAAATTATTAAAAAAAGGCTTCAGTTTCTATCAAAGACTCAAAAAAAAAGAAAAAGAAATTATTAGAAATATATCAGCAGCTCAATATTTTTAAAAAAATGTTTATTTAATAATTTAATATTTAAATTCGAGACAACTTTCAATAATAAGATCTTCAACGCCTGGAATATTATAAGGAAAATTGTTACAGCAGAGTAAAATCAGTTCTGTTGTCAAACAAGCCAAGTAATGTTTTCTGAAAAATTTCAATTTAAAAAAAATCTAAATCCTTTGTTTTATCTAAAAATCTTCTTTTATCTTTCAATTACACAGGCCTGCAAAAAATACTTTCTGAAAATTGTTTTAATTTTGATGACTGATGTTTATGTTATTTTTAGTGCTGAATCTAAAAATAAAATTCATTTATTTCTATCAGGTAATGGGGTTTTTACAAAGTGATTGCATTTTTTGAAGGTAACAGTTGAAATAATGAAATTTTGACATTTCATTTAAATTTCATTAATTCATGAATTCATATAAATTACATTTATACCCTAGTTGAAGTAATTGTTAAGTATACGTAGAAAGTTACAAGTCCTTATAGTAACGTTTTTCCTTTATCTCAAAAGTTCTTTTGCCACTTTTCCTCTTGTGAACTTTGCAGGGATTGTCTCTTTGGAGCATCCAGCAGTAGTCGGCTATCATGCTGACATTCCATTTTCCTTGATAACGCCTCTCCATTTCCTTTATATCTTGTTGAAATCTTTTATCTTATTCATCACTAACTGCACTTAAATTTTCAGGAAAATAGTCCAGGTGCAAATCAAGAAAATGAACTTTTAAGCTCATACTACAGCCTAAAATCTTGAAATTTTTTATCATCTCTTCTACAATAGATTTGTAGTTTGTGTCCTTTTCGTTTCCAAGAAAGCTAGTAATAACTAATTTTAACGATTTTCAGTCTTTTCTTTTTCAGGCGCTTGTTTCCATTTTAGTCTAAAAATTTTCATCTCTCATCATTTTTTTTATGTCTGTTCTATAAACACACCGGCCTTCAGTTTTGCTTCAGATAAACACGGGAACTGGTCACAAATATATTTGAAGCATTCGCGTTCTTTTGTTAAAGCCTTGACAAACTGTTTCATAAGACATAATTTTATGTGAAGCGGCGGAAGTAACACTTTTTCTGGATCAACCAGATTTTCTCTTTGAATATTTTTGTCTCCAGGATCTAATGTCCTCCTGATTGGCCATTCTTTCCTAATGTAATGTTGTTTTCTGTCTCGGCCGTCCCATTCACAAAGAAAACAAGGACATTTCATGTACTCTTTCTGCTGACCAAGTAACATAGAAATCACTTTCAGATCACCGCAAACTGCCCATTTGTGATCTAAATATGATAGTTTATTCAGGATGAAATCAAGATTTTCATAGCACTCTTTCAAATGAAGTGAATGCCCAACAGGTACAAAAGTATACTCATGTCCATTATGCAATAGTACTGCTTTAAGCCTTCTTTTTGATGAATCGATAAAAAGTCTCCATTCGTCAGGTTTATATTGGACTTTGAAATTTGCTATGAGGCCTGGAATATCGCTACAATAAACAAGTTCACCCGCTTGAGAAAGAAACGGAATGAACGCTTGTTCTCTGTTCCGAAACCAAGAAAATGACGTACCATGAGCTAGAATTTTTTTTCTTTGAATTTGGAACCTAAAACTTCTGCCGAATTCTTAGGAAGATTTAAATCCCTGACTAAATCATTTAACTCAGACTGTGTGAAACGTTTAGGTTCTTCACTAATGGAGCCATATAATTCATCATCAATTTCACATTCAGATTCAGTATCTGAATAAAAAAAGTTTTCCACAGTATCTGTAGGGGAAGGAACCGGTATACCAGGTCTATGAGGGACAGGGCGTATGGCAGACGGCATGTTAGGATAATATATTTGCTTTTTGTTCTTGTAATGTGAAATATTTCAATTTAAAGTACAAAAATAACAATCATCACTATGATTTTTTGGTTTTTTCTAAACCATTGGTATACCACACCGAAATGATTCATTTTCACCTTGAATCCATTGTCTTAATTCTTCTACACAATTACAACAAACTTTGTGTGGAGCCCAAGGCTTGTCTTGATCGCCTAATTTCATGCCAAAATAAACGTAATGTACTTTTTTTTTACAAAATCCGAAATCCTCCTTTGTTGCTTTTTCACTGTATAGTTACCACAAGTTTATCGGAAACAGTTCGATGAATTAACGCATTCTCTAAAAGCCATTGATCTCTAATGTAACAAAAACTAGAAGTAAAAATATAATGACCTATATCTCACAGGTCGGAATATAAACATATGTGGACAGCACAGAGCAAAGGAAGTGATTGAGGAGTAGAGATAAGATCAGTGGAAAGGGGTGTGAAGAATGGGTGGAGGGCAGACATGTGCAAGCAGGAGAGGTATCTGGTTTCCTCTGTCTTCAATATTGTGTTTAATTGGCAATTTACCGATTCAGAGGAATATTCTGGATTGAAATAATTTCTTCTTTCTTGTTTAGTAGTTCAATCCATCTATTTACTATTTTAAGTTCATAAATTTGTTTATCGAACTCATATAAATAATACTTTTTTGGTCCGAAATATACCAAATTCGTAAGAAATGGATTGCGATTTGTGGTGAAATTGTACGTGATGGAATTTTATTATTATTTTTTCAGTAATCAGCATCCAAAAAACTATAAAAAACACCACTTACTTTACCGACAATTTTTTCATCACAGACCTGTGTTATCTAAAAGATGCCTTTATTTTGATTTAAGTTCGTTTTTTTTAAGAATTTAAGATAAAATCATCAATAAATCTGTAACAATAAATTAAATTATTTTTAATAATTTTATCCTCAAAAAAGTGCAAGAAGACATTGGCTACTGAGAAGTCAGGAATATGGATTATCAGCACGTCCACCATCTATATATGATAGTTTATCTATTCGAAAGGACACACAATCTTCTGTAATGAAGATGATTGAGGAAGGCATTGTGAAGAAACTTGACATGAACGATAATACAGTTTGTTAATTAATTATAAGACCACTTTTATTTTGGAAATTATGACATAAATAAAGGTTCTTATGATAGTTTAAGCACATGAAATACGATATTACAGCATATTTATTATAATTAAATATCAATTACTAATATAATAGCCCAGATCTGCCTCTCGGTAACGCTCTGACGTCATCAACAATGAAACTCGCTCCATGACACTGCCAGACGTTTAACAGCATTATTTCTTTGTTAGAGAAACTAAATTTCAGTAATTTTGAATTTGAAAGAGTAATTGTCGATCTAGTTTAAAATTTAATAGCTCTAAAATTTTCTATCGATTGATATAAAATTTATCTCGCTATGATCAATAGTTCCCGAGAAATTTTAAATTATATTAATCATATATTTCAAATTCATTTCCGTTTTTTAATAGAAAGTAGTAAATTACGTCAGTGGTATATCATGCGCGTGATATAGTTTGAATAAAGAAATATGTAAATAAAAAAAATGTTTCCTGTCATAAAACATATGCTTATTTTATTTGTTTTCAATCAAAGCTAAACATTTCTCTCGCATATATATCTATTTAGAGAGGTCAAATTTGATGGGATGATTTCTCAATCGAAGAGGCAATTTGCATCCGTCTTACCATGACTTTCTAGTAATTTGAATAAAGCTGTAAATGATTAATTTAACAAAAATATTAGAAATAAATGAAAAACTCACTGTTATCAAATTATAAGACCACTTGTCTAAAAGCCGCAAAAAAGTATGGAAAGTAATATGATATTGGTACTCCATTTTTCCTTATAACCTTAAACACTTTTTTTTTTCATTAAAATCGCCAGGAGGTTAAGTTTAATTTCAGAAATACTGTGTCATTCTTCTATAAAGGCTACTTCCAGTTCGTTGGCATATGAAAACTTTTTATTGTTAGAATAAACTTTGCGACATAATATTCCCCAAAGATTTCCCATGGAGTTCAAGTCTGGATTTTCACTTGGCCATGGCAAAATATTAACTTTTTCTTTTCAAAACTATTTCTGGGTTGGTTTAGCTGTATGGCATGAAACTTTGTCCTGCTGAAGTTTTTGCTGAATCCACCTAATAATGGCTCAAACGGTATTAAATGATCATATAACTTGAGCTTGATATTGTGCAGAGCCCACGCGTCATGAAATTCTTATGTGTAATTCTTACAATCCATTATGAGTACAGGGTCTATAGGTTCTACATTCCATTACTGATCAACTTCTCATTTATCATCTGAAGCATTCTTTCTGTTCTTTCTAAGAGCATGCCATTCGTGATTGTGACATGACATGATATTTTTAACAGATTTCAATCTTTATTCTCTATGATGTTTAAATAACTTTGGATTTTTCTTCTTTTTCATGCATGCAGTATTAGAATTTAATTTAAAACTGTTAATTATATTTATTTTTGTTATAGGATTGTTATATTTGAAGTTTTTTTACAGAAACATTTCATTATAGGATTATTACATTAAAGCATTTATTTATATAACTCAGTATTCTGTAAAAATATTGTATAATTTTGATTATAATCGTATTCGCAAACAAAAAAGATTGACTTTCCATATAATATATTTAATGATTCCAAGTCTTCTGAGAAAAGGGGATGCCTTTAATTTATTTGCTACTAATTTTTTATTTATAATTATTTTTCAATTATGTTTCACATAATAAATGTTGTGAAAAAAATATCACAAATTACAATGCCAGTTAGAACTGTATAAATATATATTTTTATTTATGTCATTAAACTGTTTACGCTTTCTCGTGCTCCATTTTATTGCGCGCGTCCACCCTGCATAATCATCTCCCTAAATGTTATTTAGGGAGATGATTCAATCCCCCTAATCAGGTGATCCAATTCACATATCTAAAAACTCCATAAGACCGTTTAGAACTACGAGATCAGTATAAAAATATCATACACCTCTGAGGAAATCTGGTCATCATTAAAGGTAGTAAAACAATGTTACGTCAAAAGATGTGGATGAAATTGAGGCATTAAAGGTATGATATATTCACTTACCAATGTAAGCAAAGTTCTTTTCTAAATAAGACATTCCTAAAAAGTAAAATTCCTATATTTCAACAAGAGCAGTATCAATTCTTTACATGACTTTATCAATGCTTTGTATTCCTTGTCATGATAGAATGCAACCGAACTCGATGTTTTCACACAAAAGATGTTAAGGAAATATGAAGAGTTCTGTAACAAGATTTCAAAGATGTTATATTTCCAATTCACGTATCTAAAAACTCCATAAGACCTTTTAGAACTACGAGATAAGTAGAAAAATATCATACACCTCTGAGGAAATCTGGTCTTCATTAAACGTAGTAAAACAATGTTACGTCAAAACATGTGGATGAAATTAAAGAAAACTTTATTTGCTAATGTTTATACCAGTTTCGCCATTGCAAAGAAATGCCGCTGTTATTCACTTTTCTAAAGAATTCATCCTTTTATTCATTTAGTTTATTTAGTTTTTTATTCTATAGAACACACAGAGCGTGATTTGATTTTCTGAAGTGTGAGATAGGCTCCCACAGGATTTTTTTATTTCATGCTCAGTTTCTAGCAATATATATTTTAAGTAGGTAATGCATGTTTAGAATTTTTAATCTCTCTAAGGTTATTATTGTCTTTCTATTAACACTCTAATCAGAAAATTTTATGAATACCCTTATACTTAATTTATATTTATCGGTATTAATAATAGATATTCCTGGCAGAGGGCTTTTAGGTTAGTTACAATATTGACAAATTATTCTTATAAGCAGTGTATAGACTTAGAATTTTCAAAAAGTCACCTAAAAACTATCGTGCTATTTAGCGTTATTTAACTAACATAGTTTTATGAATTAAAATAGCGAAGAGGTATGGTAACCTGGTAAGAATTTTAAAAAAATAGGAAATGCTGAATTATACCATGTATTACCAATATTTTTTGAATTTCATATTTTGCTGAGTCTAATTGAGTGTAAAGTAAAAGTGATAAGCACTTCTACTCACTCTCAATTGCTGCTTAAACCGAAGTATAAAAAACACATCGGAAACACTAAGATTGGATATGAAATAAATAGGAAAAAAGATTAACAAACTAACAGAATACAATTATTGCGAGTGACATGGATTTTATCACAATTTTAAAAACCACAGAAGGGATGCCATTCCACAAAAGAAATTATTTTACTTTATATATATATATATATAATATTATCTCATTTAACTATTTTAGTAGTACTTCCTGATACTTTTTGATGAAAAACCTTATATTTTTAATCGTCAAATAATTTTTCTTTAAATTTTGCGATCCGCGTTCAGAGCACCACTACTTTAGTTTAGGAAGGGAAGAAACCTAAAAAAAATTAAAACTGTTTCTTAACGGGAAAAGTGCATTACACTTTATTGTTATTGGAAGATAAAATCTGTAGCCCTTTCCACTTTTACATATTTCTGTATAACCTTATTAGTAAAAAGCCTTACCATCACACAATAGAATAAAAGAAAAATATCTATAAGATAATGAAATTCCAATTGTTTAGATTCTTGGTTGAATGAAATCTGAATGGTTGAGTGCCATAGTATATGAAGCAGAAGGTACACAAAATAAATTCTTTCTTCTTTTATTGGAATAAACGCATCACCCTTAGGGTAGAGGTTCAGTCTTAGAAATTCCTACATATACTATTGTCCAGCAGAAAAATTGTAGAAACGATAAATACACTAACCTTGCAAATGCAGCTCCTTTTGAAACATTCTGAAAATGTATTAAAATTTCCTGTTTAAAGGCTCAAAAGCATACTGGAAATATTCTTCCAACCCAATCATTAAAATTCAACTCACCTTGAAATTTAGAATATACGCCTGATTGAGTCTTTACGCATAATATCAGAACAATTGCTTTCTCGAGGAAAACAACAAACGATCAATATTAATTTATTCGAAGCCTCTTGCAGCTTAATTTTCAATCCTAAGCATAGGGTATATTGTGAGATAAACAACGCTTAAATCAGAATACATATCTAAACAGTGCTCTTGAACACTGCTGGGAGGTATTTAAAATTAATTTTATCATTCTATCTGGAGGCTCAATTCAATGGTAAATCAACTCAATTTTCTCGGTTAACAGTTGATATTTGTTGTACGTTACTTAAAAAATTTATAACAAGTTATGATGTATAGGCAAGATGCGAAGTGTGTTTTCAGAAGTAGAGAAAGAGGTAATCGTGATAAAATTATGTTATAATGGGAGATACATGTAAAGATTTATACCTTTTATCTTCTTTAAAATTAAATATTTCCTAGCTTTACCAAACTTATAATAATAAACGAATTACTTCAATCTTAGATCATCACACTTTTACTTCTAGTATCAAGTGATTTTTCTGAGATGACCTTTTTCGAAAATACTACTTAAGCTCGCTGAGATGTAACGGCTCTTCTACGATGTAACTACATCCTGGTAAGTCGCTTCGATTTGCGCGCACTGTCCTAACAATGGTCTTGGCGTGTACTTGACTTTTGAAGACTTGACTTTTTTATAAATAATATTTCTAAATTCAAATAAATTTCTGTGGATTTAAACGACTGCCGACTTCTTAAGTCTACCTCAACAAATGGCTCAACAGAAGAATATTATATACATATGTGTTTATGGTGCCGTTTGGAATGAAAATCTACCCTGAATTTCTGAAGCAATATTTATTATAATTAAGAAAAAATCTTAATGACTCCCGCAGCATTGAAATAAAAGAATAATTGTAACACAAATCTTGATCATAATACTCGGTTGCATACTCCGGAAATAATGTAGCCGACTTGATTAAACTATCATCAATACGTCGGAGCTTTAAAGTCTGAGTTACCTGGAGAGCAAAGATGAGTCTTAGCCCCTTGACATACGATTTTATTTAACCTCTTAATTAGATGCCACCACACATTTGGATTTTTTTTATTATTTAAATCTATTTAAGATGGTAGAGGATACTTGATACATTTAAGCGTGTCCAGGTGATTTTTGCATTTAAAATTAATTGCTACTTTGAATTAAATACAGATTTAAATAGGAAAAATGCTGCAATTCGATGTCTTGTATGAGATGCCATTGTATGTTAATGGTTAATATTATGAATAGAGTAGGATTTTAACCATTTGCACTCCGTTGTCGCCAATAATACGACATTTAATATATGAACTGAATAAGGCTGTCGTTCAAAGGGTTAATAGCGACATTCTTAGTTTCAGTTCTAAAGGACATCGCATTGCTAAGATAAATCAAATGAGACATTGAAAAACTGAAAATCTCCTTTTTAAATTTTAAATCTATCTTGTACAATAAGCTAATGTCAAACAAATCCGCAATGCTAAAATAATTAATTGTCATGATAATCAAAACAAAAGAAACATAAGAAAACCATTGGACAACCAATAAGGACACGTTGTCAGTGTTTCGCATATTATAGTTCTGTATATAAAATAGCAGTTAAATGTGTGGTATGTGCAGAGTCATATGCTTGTACTGTATCGGTGCTATAAAAATTCTTACTGTAGAAATAAGCTGTTTAACCCCTTTAGGACAAAACCCGAGTTAAATCGTCCTAAATACTGTAGGTTACAAAATAACTCGGTCTTTAAACAGTTAAGGGCTCATATTGGAAGAACCATCGACCAGTAAATTGGAAATAAGATTATAAAATAATTCTGCACACTGGATAGCTGTTCACGATAAGATCTATTTACTGTTAAAAGTGGAATGACTAGAAATGAAACTTATCAATTTCTTCTGGATACCTGAACTGATAACTACTGGCAAAGAGAAACTTTTTTATTCATAAAATACCAGCACAGCATACCACATTCTTCATTCGATTTGGTGCTCGATTCAATTAACGACACATAAAGACGGACAAAATTAATTATAACGTCGATTTTACTTTATGACATGTTTGAGTGGCGTTTTTCGCTTAGAGTAATCAATAACGCCATCAAGTAACCGATTGAACACCACAAATGCTTTCATATATTTCAGGTTTCCAAATTTTTTTACAGTGAAAAGGGTGGCCGCTCTAAAAAGGTTTCAAGTTTGGAAATACAAAATGCGTTTCTAAACAAGCACTAATTCTTTATTTCTACTAAACCGAATTTTAAGAATCATCAGAAGCAATTTATTTGAAAACTTCGAACTTTGTTTGAAAAATTATAACATTTGTATTTGTTTGTATCTTTCAGCTTTGGGACATGCAACTTTTTTTAGTTTTTATTTTATGAAATAAATCCCTAATTATTTCGTTCATAGTTGTTAATGAATGAGAAATAATATCATCTTTTATTCTTAAAGTCTGCCAAACTGAAAATATAATATACTCATTGTAGCAATTCATACCAACAGCATCTTTCTCAGGGTCTGAATCAGCGCCTGAAATGTATGAATGAATTCTTGAATGCCTAACCTTGCTATAGGCTGAAGTTAACTTTTCTGCTAATTACTGTTCAGGTAAACCTGGGAGGTAAAATTTTTTACTGCACTATGTATACTCATTTATTGTTATATTTTAAAGTTTAAAAGTGAAAGCTTTCGAAAATTTTCAAATCTTAAAAGTCAGATTCAATTAATTTTTGTTGTGAATAGATAGTTATTTATATTAATTTAGAAAACACACGTGCCTGAAAATTCTAACGCGACAAATCAAAACTTCCCATTTAAACATTTTTTTCTCTTCAATATTTACTTTTAAGTGAATAAAATGCATAAATATGTATGTACTTTAATAAAACGAATAGTGTATAGTATAAAGGGAGAAAGTATCAAAGGCAAGTGTACACATATATTTAAAATGTATATTTCTC
>BGPR01044410.1:0-12439 GCA_013235015.1 Araneus ventricosus | reverse complement strand
ATTGTTAATTTACAAGAGAACATTTGAGGTTTAACTTGAAGCTAATTAAACTTTCAGAAACTTAATATGTAGCAAGCACTATTTACAATGCCGAAACTGATGAGCAATGCAATTAAATGCAGAATAGAGTGTCTCTAACTACGGGTAGATTTCTGCATAAACAATGCGTCTTCAGTATTCTATTTCCGATTCCAGAGCTATTAATAACAGCCGTAGAAGATTTAATAGAGCCAGCCAGAGAGAATGGAGCTTTCCGATTGCTGAACTCTCACTTGACGGAAGTCGGAACAAAAGCTCATTAACTAGTAAAATCTAAGGTCATTGAACTCCAGGATGACGTATAAATGCGATTAGTAATAATTGTTAAGTTTATGATGGTGCTGTAACGTTTCTATGTTCTAGGCTTTTTAGAGAACAATGTGGATTAAAGACTAACTAAAATTTGAATTAAAGTCCAGGCTGTTTAAATCAGTAGCTTAATAAGATAAGAAGAGTTAATTGGGTTCAATTGCCGAATATTGTCAGTTGTTTAGGTGTGTGTGAAAAAAATTTGCCGTGCTGTATAGTCAGTTACAGCTGCCTTATAGGGATGATGCAGGAATAATTGAAGTGGTTGTTGAACTGTCTTTCATTTGGTAAATTTCAATTTCGAATAATTTGAAAGATTAGCTGTTATTGCAAGAATACTTTTGAACCATTTTCATAACGTTATTACAGAAGTTAAGGAAGCAAATGTTAGTGCTTGGAATTCTGTGGAATATAATTTGGCTGCCTAATATTAACTCCAGCCAGGATGTATTTATTCTTTTCAAATTTGCTAGGACTAAGACTAAGATGGAAGAACATTTTGAAGTTCGGATGCCGGAACTGTATACTCTTTTTCCTTGTATCTGATAAAATTCTATCAAAAAGCTAATGTTAGAATTTTTTGTGTTATTATAAGTATATAGTCTATGAACGTGCTACGTTACTAATATTACTAATATTATTACTACATTATGCGGTTGTAATCTCATTAAGGTTATTACTAACAATGTGCTTCATAATTTTTTAAAACTAATCATTAATTAAGTATAGTACCTTATCAAGAAACTAAATAACATAAAAAAATAGATGGATGTTTATTGAATTAAACATGTGACTGTTAAAAGTACTTTGTATTTAGAGAATGCGAAATTCTGCTTCATCTAAAAAACAAATGATAACATTGTTTTAAAAGAAATGAAAAACGAATTATTTCTTTAAAGATCTGAAAAAAAAGAAAAAAAAATCCTTTTTTTCCCAGATTTTTAAAGAAATAGTTCGTTTTTCTCTTTTTTTAAGTATAGTTACAGTGTTTTAAAAGCCACTGTTCTTACAACCTCATCCACACTATATTCTCTATAAATTACTAAATTTGTGTAATAGTTACTAGATTATATCTACTATCATACCTACAATAAAATAGTCCTTAGTATTAGTAATATTTTTATGTGTGTTGATAGCTTTTATTTGAATTTACATCATACCTGCAATTTTTCCGCAAAGAAAACTGCAGTTATAAAGTATATTAAAATTTTCTTTTTCAATGCATGTGATAGAGAAAGTGTTAGAGCAAATAATTTCTTTTGACATTACTTTCTAAGTATTTAAACTTAATTTACCAGTTAAATATGTTGCGTTCTCCTGAGACCTCGCAGTTTATTTGTTTTGTATGGAATTATAATGAAAATCTTTACGGTTTCTGGAATAAAATCTGAATGAAAATCTTTTACGGTTTCTAGAATATTGTTGATTTTCCTTTATACCCTGTAGTTTTACCCTTTTATTAACTCAATTTACAAAAATATTTTTTACATTATAAATGAATTATTTATTTATTTCGATGATTGTATTTTAAAATTTATTTCGAATTCTTTCTTCTCTCCTGCAGTAGGTATTAATTTGGAACTGTTTTTTAAATTAAATCTGAAATCCTGTATATACGATTTCTTTGTTAATAGCATATCTTGAATACTTATTCTAAGTAAAATGCATTAATTTTGTTTATTGAGTTGCTCCTAAGCAATTATAAAGCGAACAACCTTTAATTTATTTTTTCAATGAATAATCTTTATTCGTTTAATATTTAAACAACACATTTTAAATAAACTATATGTGATCTTTTAAATTAAAGAGATGATTAATTATATTTTTAATCTTGTAACAAAGATTGTTCTACAGATTTTTTTGGGACTCTTCATCTTATGGGATTTGAATTGAATTTCCGGAATGGTTTCTTACTGTTAATTTCTGCCATTTCGCACATGACTGAATTAAATTAAAAGAAAGTTTAAGCTGGAATAAATAAATTTTCATTTAGCAGCAAAATAAGTAAAAAGTGGTTTTGGGGCGATAATGGAAGAGAATTTCTTTGCAGAAAATAAGGTGAGTTGTAACTTATGTTTGAAAATTTGTAAGGATGATGATTTCTTTCTGAAGAAACAATATTTTATTTAGAATTCTATATTTTAACCAAGATTATTGCTTATAAATATGTTATTCCCTTTTAAGAAATATTAATTATATTTAGTATGTTTTTGAATTAATTTGAAGTGTAGAATTCCATTGTATTAAACTAGTAGAGATGATACTAAGTTACTTCTTCCGCCACGAGTAAATGGTTGAAATTTTCTTTCAAGATCGGTCTGGTGAATGCTAGGATACTGAAAACACCGCGTATGTATTGAAATCACTTTTTGTGACTTCACAGTCACTTGATAAAAGAATATTCGCATATCATCTGTCTTAATATGTGATATGACGTCACGTTTCTTTGTCTCGTGCAAAATTAAATTCGTACGATGCATTTGACGTGTTTCATGAGAGAATGAATTAGTTTCAATATCAATTATTTTTCAAAATAATTACAAATGAAATGAGTTATTCTTGAGTTTCTAAAGAAGCCACATGGTTCTTACTTCCACCACTATCAACACCTAGGATGTTCTGTTTAGTGAAGCAAGTCTGCTGAATCTTAGTTAGATGTTCCAGGTTAAATAATTCACCAAAACGACAAGAAAAGATCGACAATAAAAATGAATTTTCAAGGAATTTTTATTGAGAAATAGCAACCACTACTCGTAAGTGTTCTTAAAGTTGATACGAAATACTGATTTCTGTACACAGTTAAGTTTGGGCTGAACTTTAAAGCGTTGATCTGCAAATGTCTTCACTTTAATGTTTTGTTTACATCTGCTGCCATCTTGGATCTTGGCGTTATTTAGGCGATCGGCGTGTGGCATGTTTTGATAAAGTGCATGTACCTATTCTTGATTTTAAATCCAATTTTTTAAATGGTGGCAATGGCATCACTTCTTTCTATTGGAAGATAGCTGAAAGGAAATTTGCATCTAAAATGTTCAATTTCAACAATGTCTATTTAGTTTTTTTAATTTTGAGTGTATTATTTGACCTATTATTTATATTTTATTATTATTATTATTATAAGCTTTTTTAAGTTTTTCTTTTTCACTTCCGAAGAAAAATTCAAATGAGAAGATCGTATTGAAAAAACATAGCCAATATTCAAAGCAAGTCAGCTGACAACCATAGCCAGTTAGTTCTAATTACTGCCATGCATTTATTTTCAAATTGATTTACGTTAATTTGTAGTGATACTTGAGAGTATATTTGTAATAGAGTTCCTGCTTTGGAACTACGTTTAGATTGTAACGAGAACACCTAAGCTTGCATTGTTCCAAACTTACACATCAACTCAAATTAAAATAATTTTAATCGTGAATCTCTAACGAGTATTAGAGAATGGTCTTTATGTCTATTCCCTGATTCCGTGAGTAAAATATTTAAAGGAAATTGTTTTACTTCCTTTAACCATAGAGTTTAACAATTGCATTTTGCCCAATTGATTGATTGCAGTTTTATTTAACTTATTTCATGCTAATAAAGATTGAATTTTATAACCGATTTTTCAACTTCCTAATGTATTAGTGTTTTGAAATTTTATACTTAACAGGAAAACGGTTAAATAAGTCTGATTTAATTTTTGCCATTGACTTCAAATTAAAGTGCCGAATCAAATTTCACATTTGGTGAAATTAATAGGTAAAAATTAGAATTCATTTTAAAACTGAATTTTGTTTTAAAATGAATCATTTCTAGAAAAGAAAAAATATAAATCCGCCATTAATCTACTCGCTTAAGTGTTTTCAATATTCATCATATACATACTTTTACCCAAAGTATATTAAAATATTTATTTGCAGGAGTTGAGAGTCCATTATTTCATTCCATGAAGAATAACTGCCTACAGAAAAAATTGATTATTATGTCATTTTCTGTTTAAATAACAGCAATTATGGAAATCCAAAGTTCAGAAAACGATCATTATCAGCACGTGGAAAAAAACATAGGCATTTCACTTTGAATCGAATGTAATCATTTCATAGAATCTCGGAACATCTCAAAGACCGCAGCCTCGAGGTCTTTGAAATGGTGCCAGAGTCAAAGAACAATGGTTGAATAAGAAACAGACAAGGACAGAAGAGATTATGCTCTTTTTTGGAAAGTACATGCTTTGGTTGAATGAAAGTGGGGAAAAAAGTTCCTCCATTCAATTTTAGTTCTCGATGAAATGATTGATGGAATTATAAACGACTGATAATATTCATAGTTTTACTCCTAACAAAAGTGAAAATTTTCTATAATTTTCCAAGAAAGGTGATCAGTTTAAATGATAATAAATAAAATCCTAGATTGGCTATGTTCTTCAGGAAACATTTCTTTTCGAGAGAGATACAAGCAAAAATTTACAAGCGGTAATTTTGAAACCATAAAAAAGAAGTCATTTTAACACTATAAAGCAACATTTTGTTTCCTCGCATACAAAGTATAGATGGAAAAACTATTGTAACGGACGAAAAATTTGACCTCAAGATTTTGACAAATATCCACGTTTTAGATTTACCTCGGTCCAACAAAAAACATGTATGTTTGTCTATCAGTGTGTCTGTGAACGCGATAACCCAAACAAGTTAGATGGAATAAATTCAATATAAGAGCTTTGTACTAAAATTGTGAAATTCTGTCATATTTTGGACAAACGCCTTCTGCGGAAACCTATTTGTCTTACGTGTGCTTGTTAATACGGTAACTTAATGGCAACGAGCTAGACAGATGAAACTTGACTTTAATACAAGAATTGTAGAATTATTACTGAATCAGAATTTTACCAGAATTCGTCAATGGATTGACTGCTTGTCGAACTGTCCATTTGTGGGTATGTGAATAAGATAACTAAAAACGCAAAAGTAGCAACGCAGCTACATCCGGAGTTCCCAAACTTTTTTACCTCGCGTACCCTCTTACTGTCATATGCACTTACTAAGCTTCCTAAACCGCACCTAAAAGGTCTCCTCAGGAAGAGCATGTTTGAGGAGTGGCAAACCTCTGGAAGAATGGCGATACAGGCAGGAAAATCTATAACATCATGGCCTCACTTAGAATGAATTTTGATAATGAGTAAAAGTTGGCCGTCTTAATGCCAACTTGTAGAGATATTCATCCAATTTTGGACTCTATCGGTCAAAGGAAAGAAGTCCACATTTTTTAAATTTTCGTTACTATATTACAAAACTAAATACAAAACGCTCTGTATTGTGAAAATACTTTTTAACTATTCGCTTAGGAAGATTCTATTTCAAATGTAGTGCAGCTTATGCATAATTTTTCTCATATGAAGTTAGAATAGAATTGAAACCGAACTTGAGCCGAAATTTTAAAGAAACAATCGAAACATGAACTGAAAACCAGGGATGATATTTTATATTTAAAGATACTTTAAATAATTTGAATTAATATAAATTTATTTTGATATTTTTAATATTATTTATTTATTATAATTATAAAAACCGAATTTTAAAAACTCGGAACTAAAGTAAAGATGTCAAAAGTATTCAGAACTGAGAATCTATCTATAATATAGAACAGAAAATACATGTCTCTGTGTGTGTGTCTGTCACAATAACTCCTCATAAACGGTGAATTTTAGCGACATGAAATTTTCACATTACATTATAGGATACATTTCTAGATCAACTGTGCTATTTTCAACTTTCAGAATTAATTAATTTTTCAAATATTTAATTAAATAACGAAAATTAGCCTGTGTTAAGCCTGATGTTTAGATATTTTTTGCCGATAATTTCTGAAATATTTATTGCACGACATTTATTTTTACACCATCTTAAAGAGAAGGAAATTATCTTTTTAATAATATTAATTCTATTGTGGGAAAGTGTTTTCTCTGAATGTTATTAACGTTTAAAAATATATTTTTAACGCAATTTCTTATAATACTTTTTATTCTTATGGAATTAAATTCAAACCAATTTACTGTTTCGCGCGCGTGCTTCTGCTAGTGTTCAAGTTAAATAAGAAAATATTGTTTTCTTTGGACATAAACAACAAAGGAGACTTTTTACTTCCGGTTTCCTTTTGCCGTAGCATTTACACCTTTTTATACGGTTACACAGTAATCCAATGACGTTAATAAATTATTCCCTCGATGTTTTGCTTAATTTTCACAAATTTTTAAATGATCCTAATGAGTATGTGTTAAGCCTTCAAGGTTTCTTAGTCCGGTTCCTATCGTAGGAAGAGGACAAAGGGAGGGAAAAAAGATGTTTTACTTTTCTATCTGTTGAAAGAATTCCTCCTAAACGGTAAACAGTTTCGACATGAAATTTGCACAATGTAACTCCGGGGTCCGTTCCTAGCACTTTTTAAAGTTTCAAAAAAATTCTTCCTAAGATATATAGTTAAATTCCTAAGATAACGAAAATTAAGCCGATTTCCGGCGTTTTATCTCAGTTTTTCGTCAATAACTTCAGAAAAATATATTGCACGTAGATGATTAACATAACATCTTAAAGAGCAGAAAGTTATCTTTTTAATGATTTAATTTGAATGTCATTCCTTTTTTCCTTAATTTAATAAAAATTTCAAATTTATTCCATACACAATTTGTAACAATGTTTTCTATTATTGTAATTAAATTCAAATCAATTTATCGTATTATCAAATCCTTCGTTCCTGTATTTTTACCACTGTGAAAGTAACTATAAAAAATATTTTTTCTTTGAATATTAACAGAAAGCAGAATTTTTATTTCGTAGCATATACATCTTTGAATATGTTTGTACCACAATCCAATGATAATGATGTTTTATTTAATTTTACAAATTCTTAAATGATCATAATGAGTGTGTAAAATCTTTCAAGATTATTGAGCCCGCTTCCTACCGAAAGGAGAGGGACTAGGGAAAAAAAGAAAGAACACTATGCGTTTTTTTTCCAGTCGTGATACAAACACTAAAGAGAAGAGAATTGCAGTCCGGATAATGGCAATAAAATCCGAGATATGAAAGAGCTTATGTTGTCGCCTTAATAATATCACCTTATGTTAGCAATAATGGGGAGTGGAAAATGGATAGACTACTAGACGAAGGACTACTAGAATCTTGGCAGGTGGTTCAAACTAAGGAGAGTAAAAGAAGAGGAGTATTAAACTGCTGGTAGAGAGGGTCAGAGAGTACGGCAGTGGATTAATGAAAGTCAACGAAATAAACTGCGAAAAACGCTTTTATTAAGTTGAAAGTGTTTTAAGTACTTGGGCTTAAATATCCCGAGCAACGTCGGGTATATCATCTAGTATATATATAAAACAGAAAATTTTTGTATCTGTTTTTTGTCTGTCTGTCACAATAATTGCTCCAAAACGGCGAACAGTAGCAACATGGAATTTCAACATGCCATCATGGGGCCCATTTCTAAATCAACTGCACTATTTTCAACTTTAAATTCTCAATTATTTATTTAAATAACAAAATTTAAGCCAAACTTCGGCGTTTTTGCTCATTTTTCCGTCGATAACTTCTGAAATAATTATCACACGAAAAAGATTTATATACTATCTTAAAGGACAAAAATTATTTTTTAAATATTTCCAATTTAATCGCGGTACAATTTTCCCCCATGTTTAAGAAATTTTCCAAAATTTATTTAAAGCACATTTTTTAACAATGATTTCTATTGATGTAATTAACAAATTTTAATATTTCATCAAATCTTTCACTCACAGTTTTTGCCACTATTGATAAAAATGTTATGATAAAAAAATTGTTTTCTCTGGACTTTCACTCCAAGAGAATTTTTACTTCTTCTCTTAGTTCGTAGCATTTAATACCAGCGCACAGCAATCCAGTGTCGTTAGTTTAACTACTCACTCTATTAGTTTAATTTTCACAAACATTTAAATGATCCTAATGAGTGCAGAAAGTCATTCAAGTCTACTGAGTCCTTTCCTACCAAAGAGAGGGGACCTAAAAAGAAAAAACAAGGAGTACTGTTCGGTGTTTTTCCGGTCAGGCACACAAATACTAAAAAGATGAGAATGGTACTTCGGGCCATGGTTATAAAAAACATGATATGAAGGAATTTTTGATGTCACTGTAGCAATGATGGGATGGAAAAATGGAATCCCAATTGTTGATAGACTCATTCCAAATGCTTCAAAGTATGGAGACCAAAACATGTGGAGTTTAGCTGCTAGCCGAGGGGGTCCCACGGCAGCGAAAAACTGTTTAATTAAGTTTAAAGTGTTGTAAGTAGTTAGACTTAGAAAATATTTTTATCCCGAGCAACGCCGGGTTTATCAGGTAGTAGTTAATAAATGAAAAGACAGTATCTGTGTCTTAAAATTCTGTGTAATGTTTTCATGTTAAATTCATTAAAAAGTAATAGTTTTTGATATTTTTTATTTTATTGAAAAATCCTGAGCATTACACTTATCTGTAGGTTTAAATTCTGAGAAATATTAAATGTGAATTATATTCATAATTTTTATACAGAAATTTTAAGAAATGTAAACATCTAGTGTGCTTTAAAGCTGTATAAGTTGATAACCCGAACTAAATTTAAGAACGTGATGTCTTGAAAACAGGATCTCAGCTTCGTGATAAAAGACCCCCTCCCCTATTTCAAATCTGAATTCAAGATACTATTCAACTTTGTTCTAGGTTTGTGACCATTAACAGTGCAGAAGGAATGGAATTTTCTAGTGCTGTGCGAAGTGTTGGACTCGTCTGACCACGGCTCAAAGCAGACTCAAATCATGCTCACATGCCGATGACAAGTGAGACGAGTCAATTTAATTTTGGAATCCATTGCGCATCTTGCAGGAGGAAAAAGTTCGGGGCATCACTTCACTCAGAGATAACGTGGCGCTGGATGTTAAATGACACGCTCAAGTATAAAGATCAAGTTTATACCCAGACGATTCACTGTGAGATCACATAAAATGACTCCATCACGAAGCTTGTTTCCAACATTCCGCGTTAATATCAAACAAATCAACTGGAAGGAAGTCAAAGCTAGTCTTACCTTCCAGCCCACATTTTTAAATAATACTGCTGAACACTCTGTAAGTAGTCATCATCAGATGATGACCTTATAATTATAAACCTAAAAAAATGATAATCCTACTCTCGTTTTGTTTTATTGCTCTACAGATATTTGAATTATTAATTGAATATAATCAATTTATGTGCCATGACTATTACAAGAAAACGTAACTGCATTATGTCAATTAACATCTAACAGCACGATGCCTGACGCTGTGCTAGGACATGTGGCCTAGTATCCTAGTCTTGGGAGCAGAAGGTCACAGATTCAAGGCTCGATTCTATGGGAGGTCTATCGTTCATATGGGCCAGGTGCAGGTTGAGTCTATCGATGGTCAAATAAATGTCTTTTTGTTCGTGGGTGTGGATATTTGTAGAAGAGGTGGTGTCTTGGGGGTTGTCATTGTCTTCTCGGGTTCAGTCCTAAAATAGCCTTCAAAAGGGAGTTAATCTAACTACTCTAAACGCACGCTACTATGGGGCGTCACATACTTTTTCCTTATTGCAAGATATCCAATAGATACCAACATTAAATTGGAGTGGCATATTTGACGGTAATTATTTGCGCGCGAAAATCCACTGTTTACAAAACCATACTCAAATATTAAATTTATTTAATGCCTTTGGTTGCTATAGAAAACATATTTTATATACGTTATTAAATACCACAAAACGTCGATTGATTGGAGTTTTGTGGCGCAAAAGCCAGGTCTGACCATTCTGCGCCAAACACAAGGTAGAAAATAAAGACTTAATTTTAAAACAAACTTTAAAAAAAGCAAACAAATGCAATCAAGAAAACGAAAACAAGCAGAAACTAATCAAACAAGATGAAAAAGACCAATATCAGTAAGAAAGCAAAATAATTTAATACTCGGAGCATCTCCCAGCAAGTCTATCAAATGAAGACTCGGATTGTTAAAATATTTGATTCTAAAATTGCTATAATTGGGACATTCACTAAAAATATGTTTTATGGATAAAATAGTGTCACATGAAGTGCACTTCGGCGGTGGTTAGCCCTTTAACAGGTCATTATGTGTGAAATATGTGTAACCAATTCTAAGTCTTGTTAATTTAACAGCTATGTTACGATGAAAATTAGTGTGTTTAAAACCCTTAATTGAAGGTTGTATGCAATGCAGTTTATTGTGCACCTGACTGCCCCATTGGCTTATGGAGGAAAGATTTTATAGTCTTATCTACTTCGTTTAGAGGAACGGAAAAGTTTTCCTTAACCCTATGAGCCCTATCCCGCCTCAAACCGCCTCATTCGACACAGGCCGGACTCAGGTGTTTTCGGGCGCCTGAGTGAATTTTGAGGGAGAAAATTAGTTCCTTTCTTTGTTGACAATTGATCGCTCAGGAGGTGTCGACCTCCTGGAATTTCTGTAGAGAAAGGGAGGATTTCATTCTGATTTAATGAATGGAAAAATTTACTCCAGTTCTTGAGGCACTTGAAATCTCACTCTAGCCGGGTTCAAAGAGTTAATAACAGACGTCTTCGCATCCCTGTCCACTTGCTCATTCCCTCTTATGCCTACATGTCCTGGTTTCCAACAAAAATATATATCACGGTCATTTGTTTTTAAAGTATAAATAAGTTTAATACACTGAATAACAAAAGGGTGGCTATTCCTTCATGAATATAAAAGTGCTTCTACAGAGCTTTCTTTTCGAATCTGTATATATAATCCATTTTTTAATATCTTGCAATTTTATAGTATGTAGAGCCTTAAGAATAGCATAAATTTCAGCAGTAAAAACAGTCTTCGTACCATCTTCGTAGTTGTGCGACTTTTCTGCAATTGTTATATGGTTGAAAACAACGGCAGAACCAGCATGGTTCACTGAAACAAAACGTCACAAAACCTCGAAACAAGGAAAAAGTATATATTTACATTCGGGCAATTCTTTCGAACTAATCTTTTTCACATTCAATTTCCCAGACGACAGAGAGTTCGTCTTTTTAGCAGAAAAACCCAAACTCTCCAACTTTCAGTATTTTTTCATTTTTTGGAACAAATACGCAAAATAGCGAACCCAATGTCAAGCGTGCACTGACGTGGAACCTGACGTACTTAGCATCATGCGAATGAAAAGATTTGGCGGCCAGCCATCTTCTCTTGCAACTGATTATACGCACCGGTGGTCTTTCATGCCGCACGAGAACCAGGGAAAATGTTAAGGTCTTCCCCGACAAAGAATTCAAAAGCGTGGAAAATGGAATTTCAGGAAATACTTACCCTTGTTTGGAAGCTGTCACGAATCGCCGATTAGATGGGATTGTTTACCGAGCTTTTGAAGCTGGGGTAGCAACTGCGTAGTCAAAACAGTGTTTTAACAGGTTGATAATGATATGCGTTTTCGGTTGTTAATATGATGTAAAGCATTTTGCTGTTCAGAATTAAAAAAAACAGAAAAGTGGAAGTTACGGCATTGTGTGTATTTAATTTATGCATTTTTGCAAGTTTTCTGAGATGCGCATTTGAGGTATGCAAGGTGTTTGTTTGTTTTCAAAGGGATGAAATTTAATGTAAACTTTTTTGAAACTTCAAAGAAGTTTTAACAAATAAACACACATGCACGCATGAATTTGAAGCAACGCACGCATACACACAGTGGCGTAGCGAGCGGGGGGCAAGGGGGTATTTATGCTTCAGGAGCCAGTTCTGGGGGTACCATGGAGCAAAACAATACTGCATTTATGCCATTTATTAAAGCAAAATATGATTATACCATGCCCTGGGAGCCATGCTCTACGCTTGCTAAGCAAATGACGACTGGGGTAAAAAGAAAATAATATTCTCAGGGTGCTGCTGGCCATATTGACCTCACTTTTTAAAGTCAAATACAATAAGGAGTGGAAAAATACCATGTCCCAAGCGCCGTTTACACAAGCGAAGGCACTAATAGTGGTGGGGAGCAAGCGAAAAAATTATATTAGGAGCCACTTACCCTCAGTACGCCACAGCACACGCACGCACGCATGCACACAC
>BGPR01044409.1:0-12623 GCA_013235015.1 Araneus ventricosus | reverse complement strand
AATTCAACTAATAAATAAAATATAAGGATTTTAGAGTATTTATTTTAGAGTAGTATTTGAAACACATATTTTCTCAATTCTAAAGTAATTACAAAATCTTTTAGGATATGTTTTCGAAAGGGTTTTCTACAAACAATTCTTCTCAAATTGCGTGATTTATTCTTGCTTTTTGCACAACTATTTTGTAAATCAGTGTAAGTGTGTTAGATTGCAATTGAGTAATAACAACCTTTACGGCTTTACCTGTGCTATTTAAATAATTAAATTTTCGCCACTAAAGTTTATTTCATGTCTTGTGGCAACTCTTAACTTTTCAACGGAATTTTTTTAAAATTTTGTTAAATCTCTCATTTAATGATTCCCTTTTTTTAATGATTAACTGAATTGTTAATTGCTTTATCTTTCTATGCAATTAGTTTAGTGTTTCGGTATTTAATCTGTTTCAAATCCTTTTTTCTTACACCGGACTATATGCCCGCCATTTAAAAGGCGGAAGCCTTTTGGTGTACTCAGGTCCGGGCGTCTCTTGACTGGGAGATTTTTCTTTGTGTCAGTTGAATTCGTTTGTCTGTTACTGTGAAATAAGGTGGTGCGTCTGCGAGGTCAGGGGTGCCAGGTATTCTAAGATTCGGCTCTCGTCCTTGCAGACGTACCCATGGTTCGAGAAGGGAAACTACTGCAACTGTTTCAGATGAAGCAGCGAAATTCATTTCGTATGACTGAGAAATGAAGGTGTTTTCATGCAACAAATAACTGTGAGTAGGGTTCTTCAGAATAACTGTTGCGTGCATTTACATGGAGCAAGAGAGATTACTTAGAGAGATGAAGTATTTAATCATAATCACAGTTGAGTTTTCGCTAAATTACATATGTTTTATCGAAGAAAACGAACAAAATATTGCAAGTGATCTTTAAGTAGAACCTGTGTAAAATTGTTTAAAACTTTAAAGAATTCACGAACATTGTCCAGCAACGATAATGGATATTCAGCGAATGTGTTGGCACAGTTATTTCAATTTCGATATTTATCCTTCGTGCAAATGATGCAATTGTAGGCTAGCTAGCTGATTCTACCAATCCTTTTCACTAGAGCTCTAGAGGGTTATATTTTTTAAGCACTTATTGTTATTGAAATTTCTTTCTTTTTAAACTCCATAAATTTAATAGAGTAATTTTAGTGAAAGTATTTTTTGATAACGCTTATGTTTCATTTAGAAAGACTGCAGCAATTTTATAAATGGTATAATGTATGTAATTTTGTAATATTAGAACTTTTTGATCGACATGTGCATCAACACAATCTTGGTTGTTATTGTATTGTATTGTTCCACATAACCAAGAGTAGCTAGCTCATTATTGAAGTTTCAAATAATTTATTTAATATTGTAAATGAAAGTTTTATTAGTCAGGAACTCGAATCTCTTGTCTTCTTTCCTTTTTTAGTGCAAAAATGCAATGCATTCTTTTCTAGAGTTTTCTTCCACTATTGCCATATGTTACAGACAGTATTAAAAAGGTGGGTAATAATAAGAGAGTAAAATAATTGAACTAATCCTACATAGCTTATTTCTCTTGACACATTTTCGGGTCATCCCAAACTAATATATTAGTGCCGTCTAACAAAGTGAAATAGGTAAAAGGAAATTGATTTCCAGAACAAATCATGGCATGAAATCTTTATATGAAATTAATTTTTTTAAAACTTTGAACACTAATTTCAAATTTTATATAAATCTTTCACATCACAGTGAAGGAAATAACAAGAAAACTATTTCGTATTGAAGTAATTCAAAATCAATTTACGAAAAAAATGTAAGTCTTTTGGATACAAGTCTTTGCAGAGAATAGTATTCACATTAATCACTAAAAATGCATTTTAATAGAAGTTTCTTAAAATATTTTAATCCAAATTTGTTTGGATAAAATATTTTATTTGATTAAAATATTTTAAAAACTTTTAAATCAAGAAAATGTTTTCATTAATGTTTTCAAGACTTTTAAAATTTTATAAACTCAAGCGATTTTCGCAATATCGAAAAGTCCTGCTTATCCAAAGTAATTAATTTCTGACACAGCAAAACAGCAGATCAGTGTGAAAAGAAGTATCAGAATGAACAGACTGTATCGCACTTGAATTATAAAAAATTTTGTTCTAATGTTTTTCCTATACGAGAAGGCTTTGTTATCAATTCAAACCAATTCGAATAGTCCTATTTTGGCTGTAAAGGCAAGGCAACAGAGACGTTTTCAGAACATTCATTTATTTCAACCCCTCCCTTCCTGCAGTTTCCAAAAAGCCGAAAATCCTGCTACCAAGTAATCAATTTTATTATTTATTATTACTATTTATTTAAAATTCCGTGCCACTGCCGGGAATTTTTCATGCACACGTAAACATCTTCAGAAGGATTTATTTTCTCCTTCAGATGCGAAAGTACCGGTATAAGTCTAATAATACCCCGGAAACGTTATTTCTGTGAAAGAGAATTTCTTTCACTCAAATTTCTTCTGTAAAATACCCAAAGGAACTTGTATAATAAATTTTATGGACTTGAACGGCAGGTTATAAAGAGTCAAGTTCAAATATCATACTATGTTTGAAATAAGTATCAATATTTTCCTTATTAATTTGTATTAATAACATATATGTACTGTCCATTTATAAATTATTCCTATATATAAAATTATTTCGTTCTTTTTATTTTACGGAGATATAATCAAAAAAATATTTTTGATGTTTGAATAACTATTAAAATGACCCGATTTAAAACAAAAGATAATGATCTTGATTCATTTATAATATTAATTCCATAAAAATATTTAGATTGGTTTTTCATTTTTAATGACCCCATTGCCAACTTTAAAATATTCATTATATATTTTTGTAAAATAGATTTCCATTTTATTGAATTTTATTCCATTTGATTAAGTTGAAGTTCGTTTCATGCCGCCGCTATGTGATTTCTGGGAAATAAAAATGTTCTCAGAATTAAACGTGACAGAAATATTTTTCTGTTACGTTTCGTACGAAGCATCACATAGGAGTTTTGCTTGCCTTTCAGGATTCGAGATCAATTGTAAAGAAGACTAAATGAACCGCAGGTGTCACAATCAACCATCATAGAAAGAAATCTGAATTATTCAGAAAAGTATTAAGCTGAAGCCAAATCAATAACCATTTTTAACGTAGATAAGGCTATGGTACTTTCAATTTGTTAGATATACACACAAGTATTATAGCAAAATATCTACCGACAATTTTTCGAAATAATTATTAGAAAAGTAAGCATTGTATCCCGCATCTAAAAGGGTTCATTCTTGAATGTATATACATAAAACATTTATAATCCGAAGTTAGAGGAAAACGATTTGTTGGAATTTCCCTTGGCATTTTAATGATTGGTGTGTAACTGTATAAAGCAAGAAAAATATCTTGTTAGGAAGTGTTTAATGGTATTTATCCTCACGATAATATCTTATTTAAGTAATAATTCTTAAACGATTAAATAATTCTTATATATAATCAATTTCTGAGAATCTCGTATTAAGCATCTGGAAGCAAACTGATTTCTATTCTTAAACGTTCAAAGTCAATAGTATAAACTAAAACAAATCCCTCCCCATAGACATATATATCTAGAATAACATGCTAAATATGAATTTCCCTGTTGCTTATATTTTAAAGTAATGTCAAACAATTGAGGGAAATTAATATATGAACTTTTATCAATATTAACATTTTTATATAGGGGCAAGTTGACGCTCGTCATCTTGCCCCAAAGTGCTTCTTACTGATTTCTTTTTGAATAAAAAGTGAATTTTTAAAATTTATTTTGTATAATTTTCCTGAGCTACATTATATCTGATCCAAAACTTGTTGCATGGCGTGAGACCTACAGAAATATTTTAATAGGCTTACCTATAAAAGAATTCTCGGTTCAGAAAGACACAGAAGGTGGAATCTAATAATATACGCAAAGAAAAAAATAACCTTAAAGACTGAATTCCTAAAAAATGGATAAATGCAAGCACTGCCATCTTGCTCTGGTTTCCTTTAAAAATGAAGTTATTTGCAATGATTATCTTTTAAGAGAGAAAGCAATAATTAATGCAATATTAATACTTCTTATTTCAGATTTAATTTACAAATTTAAACTTCGAATTATACACAAAGGTAAAAAGACTTTTCTTTTTAATTCTATGCAGAAATTCTTCAGTATTTCTATTTATAATCTTTTAAATGAATCATGCAGGCTACTCAATCATTTTATAATAACCAATTCCAGTATTACTTTCATTTACTTCAAATTACAGACTAATTAAATTTAAAAAAATCATATAATTTAAATTGAATAACTTTAGTTTCACAATTAATTAAATGCTTTGTGTGTTTTGAAAAATTATTGCTTTTAAAACTAAAAAATATATATGTTGTAATATTTGAAACATTTGGCTGCGATTCCATAATTTCATAGCTTAATTTTCGATAAACTGCGAAGAATTATACTATTGAGAAAACAAGATAAGACATTTAATTAGTGAAACAATTAAATCTCGATAGTATAATTTACTGAATAAAAGTTTTAGAGGGGAGGGAAAAAAAAATAATAAGCATCATCTCCTGCAAATGCTGAAAGTGAAAGTTTATAATGAATGTGAAAGGTAATTTAGTAGTGCTTCAGGAGCAATATAGTATTATCTGCATAAAGTATTGTAACGAAATTGCTTTGTGGGAGTACGTGAATGCAATCCAATAAGCAAGATTAAAAAAATAAAGCTCTTCATTTTACAAATATTCCCAAGCAAAGAAACGTAGCACAAGTATTAACACAGAACTAGTAGAAATTCATAACAGAGACTACCAATAAATCTCAACACAACGCTGAAAGATTTCCTGTTAACTCACCAGCTTGCTTGCAGGTCAAATTCCAACTGAACTCTTCTTGGCTTGAGAGCTTGCCTTTATACTTTTCAACAGGAAGTTACTTCATTTTGTAGGAAGTGACGTAATCTCTAGAAAGTTCATGAAACCAGTAGAAATAGGTGGAAAATTTGAGGTCCTTCTAGAAAATTCCCTTTGTCGCCAACTTTGCCGCCAAGTCGCCAAAATGGTCGCCAAATTTATCGCGAAGTCGCCAAGTTTGTCGCCAAGTCTTGCATCTCAGGGAAACGACTTTATATCTTTGTAACAGTATATAAGTGCTGATACCGTTCTGTTGTCTCTTTTTTTCTATGCAAAGTGACTTGTGCAAACTAAAATTGTCAAGTATTTTCTCTGATGAAGTCTTTGTGAAAAGATTCATTGACAATTAATCTTTCATTAAATCCTTACTTTTTAGCCATAGAAAAAATTATAATGGCTATCATTAAAGTAATTACAGTTTTTTTATAACGCAGAATCATGTTTTATTTTCTTTTGTGTGTCTGTAGGCAGCGAATTGGAAAAAATAGTTACATCAAATAGAGCTATCCATAAAGACTGTTGTGAAAGTAATTCCTCAGTTATCATGTTTTAATTATTTGATTGAAATTAGATTACACTTTGGAAAAAAAGTCAGATCACTTGTGTATCATAAATATCGTGGAAAGCAATTTATTACAAGAAATCAGTTTGCGCGATACCTAAATTTATGTGGAAAAATAGAAAAATATGACACCAAATGAAAATTTCATTAAAGTTTCGTCAATTTAAAAGTTTGCAGTGACAATATTTGCAAGTTAAGCTCTGTGTTACAAAAAAGTTATTTGTTATGTTCTGTTATTTTCGAAAAAAGTCATATGTTTCCTATATATTTATTCCGCGTAGGGAAAATTACTTGTTGTGCAAGGCGATGCTACATTTCACTTCTTTCAATCAATATCATTCTGAACACCAGTCTTTGAGATTTTAAATCCCAGGTTTATAAGAAACAAGCCAAGCAATGTCAAACTCAAGTAGAGAGGAGGAAATATTTTTAAAGTGCAAAGTGCTGTTAATTTAATTTTTAATTTCTCTGTAAATTATAGAATTTGTTAGGAAATATTTTAGGTATCAGCATTTATCAAACCGTGCAACTTCCTTCGGTGTCAGACTTTCGATTTTACATCAGTTTCTGGGAAACAAATTTAAAATAGGGTTAGTTTTTATATATTATTTACTTTTAAAATTTAACCAACTTTTTTATATATTTACTATGTATTCCTTTTTCATCGTAACGCTGCGACACTAATATGCGTTGCTTCAGAAATTCAGAGTAACCTTAAAAATCAATAATTCAGAAGAAATTGAAGAGTGTAAGATGTTGTTTCGATAGAGACAGTGAGAATGAACCTAATAATTTTTTGTATTTACGAACCAACTGAACTGGAATTTACTGGGTGTATAGTATAAAATTTAAAAAATTAGAAATTTAACAGATGGTTTGGTAGTTGTTGCAGTGATACATTGCATATGATAAAACAGAGAGTGAAATAACGGCTTAAAATTTTCAATGGGTTGCTCTTCGTTCACGGACACAATTGTCAGACGAAGAAACACATATTTTCACAGGAAAAAAAAATATTAGGAAAAAAGACACCCTATCAGAAATAGAGGTTAGAGATACAAAGTTTGCAACTACAATCCCGACTGAAAGTCAACATATATAGCTTTGGTTTGTCGTTTCTTCATCCATTTTCTTATTCTATATAACGCATCGCTCCGATAAGTTTAGGATCATCTGTTTGTTTAATTTATGAACAATTTAACCACTAAATTCTGGCTTCGAATCAAGAAAAAATCCGATTTAATTTTCATCCTTTTTCACAGAAACGCATATTTCTAAATTTATTCGTTTCCGAATTAATGGTTTAAAAATTTTCTCAGAACTTTTGAAACACCCTACACAGTGTTTTCTTTGATTAAAGGAGCCGAAGCTTGAAATGTCTGTTTCTGTTTTACATCCACTCCAGTCCCAAACTCTTTCCCTTCCCAATCTTTTCCAACCTCCCTTCGTTTCACTACGATTCAATAACTAAGCAGATATTTTAATCAGGAAAAAAGCATAATGTCATTTATTCTTTAAAATTTTACTAATAACAGATATCGGAAATATATTTGAATATTTTTATAGAAATTCATCTTTTCGGGTGAAATAAAAGTTTTTCTGATATTTTGATAAGAAATTTGACGTGATAACATGGTAGTGAACATTGATTTATTGTGTATTAAAGTATTGGAAGAGAATATTATTTCATATTATTATTAATTTCCGAATTTTACGTTTATCTATCATTATAAAATAAATTTTCATCATTAAACATTTTCAGAAAAATATTTATGGAAAAAATTCCCAAAGGGAAAGTACACAAAATCATTTGTTCGCCGTATAAATTTAATATCAACTATATCCTTCTCATTTAATCATTCCCACTTTAGGGGACACCTCAAATATGGGGATGAAAACCTGCCGGTAATGGTGGGTGTTACCTCCCGCTCATGTTGGATTGGACCTTTGTCTGAGGGGTTGTCGGATGACCGCTCATAATGTGGGATATTATGCGAGGGCCATAGTGCCGGATTAATTGTCACGGCGGACGGGTCATTCAGGTTTTCTGCATGTCTAGACTGGCCGGTAGTAATTCATTTGTTTATGATTATCTTTTTCAGTTGTCTAAATAAATAGGACTAATTATATCGACAACTGGAAATTTATATCTTAATTTACTATCTTAAAATATTATAATTGGACAGAAAACGATAAGTTTAGTTCTGCATCACTTAGAATAAAAGTTAAGCCTTTGTGGGTGACGGGCGTGTGGTGCAATTTGAGAAGGGTGGCGTATGGAGTACGTCAGGTCGTTTTTTCCACCATCTGCTTCATAGTTCCACGCATTTTTCTTAGTATAATTACTTTATTATATTAAGGAAGCATAATGAAGAGAAACGGAGAGAAAAGAGATAAAATAGAAAAACAAAAATATGCATTCGGCTTATATAGAATAAACAAGCAGCTCCCACGTAGGGACTCCAATTTTTCGTCGATCGAGAATTGGTCACCAATTGTATAAACTTTCTGATGGTTTTCATTGAAAAAGTCGAAAAATCCTCTCGCTGTACCTAAATAATCAGCTTTTCTGTGTGTGTCCTTCTTCAGCAGGCAAAATAAATTTCCTTTGCATAGAGTTGGAGGGAGACGTACTGAGTTCGCCGACGTGAAGAAAGGAAAAAAAAGTGCTTATAATGGAAGGTAGAACTCAGACTGAACGAATCATTTAGACTCATTGTATTTGAGGGATGGTTCTATTAGTTGGGGGGAGAGGGTAAGAAAAGAACAGTCGAAACTTCACAGCAAGAAAAATTCATTGGCGTACTCCGTACTCAGTCTCTCATACGAAGAGTTAAATATATATGAACATTTTAACATTATGTAATGGTATTCTCGTTTCTTAGTGTATCTATCAGTACAATAAAAATAAAGTTATTTTCTTCCTTTCTATTTCTGTATGTTTCACAATTGATTCCTACACCATGAATCTTTGTTTTTGAATTTTATGTGATTTTTAAAATAGCGGATTTAGAGAGAATTGGAAAAGAATTGAAAGAAGAATTGGACCTTCAAACATTGATGGATTTCTAAGATGCATTCTATCTCGAACACTTTAAAAGTTCTCCCTTTCGAAGAGGAAGTTCACTTACTGCAACAAATCATACAAAGAATTTTAAGAGGTGTGAAAAAAGAAAAAATCCATTTTCTTCTTAAAGAAGCTTAAGATTCCTATAATGCACCTTTTAGTTAATCTGGAAATGATATAGGAAGGAAGCATAAATTGTAGGCTAAGGCTTTTAACTGATAGACTACACTCGAGTCATTTTTAACTTAGATTTGTCAGTGAAGCTTGCATGGTTGTATTAACGTAGCATTATTTCACAAAATATAAAGAAAATATATGTGTATAATTCAATTATTAATAATGAAAAATATTAATAATAAAAATACAAATTATGTCATGTTTATAAAGAATAGATTTGATAAATAAAATTTTAACTTGCTTAAAGCTTTAATAAAGTTAAAAGCCAAAACAATTTTTCTTTTCTATGTGTATGATGATTAGAGAAATCCATTCTCAATTTATAATGTTCAACAACTGTTCCTACGTATTGTTTATTCTAAGTCCTGGTAAATATTCTTTATTCGAGGAAGAACAATTTGTCTTCTACGTAAAACTGGTGATACACTGATAAACGACACAATTGAATGGGCTTGTACTTCAATATAATAATCTACATTGTTCAAACGGCTGTAACTCGAACATTTTATCGGACTTTCTGCTCTCGCAAAACTGATTACTGCAGCAAAAGACATAGCTCTTACTACAAGTTAAAGAATGTACTTCTTATTCTAGAAATGATACTTTGTATAGTGAACACTTTATTTAAGATAATTTAATGTCTTGGTTAACACCGTTGGAATAGTTTATCTGTATCCTCATTTGTTTCATTTGTCCTTGAGTTGATTAAGAATTCTTTTATTCTAGAAATAACTTGTGATATTTGCTTGATTTGCGAGTGATTATTAGTTCGAATTCCATCCATCACTTTAATTTCTTTTATTTTGGCTAAAGAAGAATATAATTTTCATGCAAAATTATGTTTTCCGTGAAAAAATTTAACATGATGCAGTTCATCAAAATCTACATCTGCCAACTAAACAAATTTACTTTTGAGCTAAGAAATATCAATAATATAAATGCGCTTTTTTAAATACATCTCATATTCCGTTATTTCACATATCGTGAGGAAAGAAATATCGTTTTTTATGTAAAAATAGAATAAAATCCGTCTGGAAGTTCCGGATAGCTGAAAGAGATTTATTTTCAAAGCAAAAATGAAATTTTCTCTAGATACTGTATGGTTCGAAAATATGGATCCTGACATCTTGGTGTCACTTACTGTTATGCGCTTTGACACCTTAACCCAATCAAAATTTCATCTGTTACTCTATCTCAGCAGCTTTCTAGAGTGGCATTTCTGTAAAGGTCTAAGATAACATAAAGGGTGAACCAAATGAACAGATCTTAAAAATTCGTGAAAAATAGAGCAAAACTGATTCAGTTAAAAATTTTTTTTCTATTTTCTACTTAAATCTTTGGAAGATTAATTACTACTTTCAACTATTGTAGAACGCACTCAGTTTTAAGAATATTTTTCGATATGCACTAAAAACACATCTAATATCATTAACTAATTTTAAGGTGAAATACGGCTAGTAAATAATTTGTATTTTAAAAAATATTGAAATCTTTCAAAAATGCATAATTTAATATGCCAATGCAGGATTCAAGTAGTTAATTCAAACTCCTATAGAGTTGAATAGGTTTGTTTTATCATATTTACAACCACGTAATAACCAAAGTATTTCTAAAATTAACCCATTTCCAAATGGGCTTTTTCATTGTTTCTGTTTAATTGATTTATAAAATATAAGTATTGGTTATATATGTATTATGGTCATTGTGGATAATCTGTTACTATGCATTATTACCTGTTATTATACATAATAACCAAGTAGGCTGGTTAAAGTGGATAATTTATGAAAATTTACCACATTAACCTGTTATTATGCATAATTTCCAATGAAGTTCGGTCAATGTGATTATTTTCAACGGAGTAGGTTTCGGCCCCTCTAACATCCTCTAAAATTGGACTTAAAATATAAATACGGACCGCTGCTAGCGAAGCCGTAGGATGTTTTATTAAGTTAAAAAATCTGCCTGGTGCCCATTTCAGATGCCGCAGGCATCGCGAGAACAATTTTTCCTGCTTCACTTGAATGATTAAAAAACCCCGATTCCATGCATTCAATGAGCTAGCGAAGATACTAGGTTTCGGCTACATGTTCTTAAGTTAAAAAATCTGCCTGGTGCCCATTTCAGATGCGCAGGTATCGCCAGTACAATTTCTACCGCTCCACTTGAGTATTTAAAAATCACAGATTCCTCACATTCATTGCGCTAGAGAAGCTACTAGGTTTCGGGCATCGCTGGTAGCGAAGCAATAGGATGTTTTTTTAAGTTTAAAAATCACTTTAGATGGATCAGGCATTACGAGTGCGGTTGAAATTCTAAATTTGAAACAGGAGATAGTGTTAAGTGCAAAGACAACCCACAAATACTTTGGTTTCGAAAAGATTTAAGTTTAAGCGACTAACCTTTAACTGTATTAAATAATAAATAATTAATTTTACCAAGTTAACCACATTTAGCAATATAGTTTGGTCAATGAGATCACATGCGAATGTAATTAATCACATTGACCAAACATAATTTGTAATTATGCATAATAACCGGTTAATGTGGTAAATTCTCGTAAATTATCTACTTTAACCGGCTTACTTGGTTATTATGCATAGTCCCGGTTATCATGCATAATAACCGATTCTCTACATTAGCCGTAATATATGTTTTTTAAATATATCTTATTTTAAAATTTAAAAAAAAAATCTTTTTCTTTAAATGAAAGAAAATAATTAAGTAACGCTAATTCCATTGTGTTCCTTCTATATCTCTTGTAAGTTAAGTTCGCTGCAAATATAAAATATTATTGTCTTAATTATCTAATATCTTATAAATAGAAACTATCCGTCAGATACAAAGTTCCAAGCGTATTGGAGCATTTCAGGTATATATCGTTTCAAATATGCTAGGCTATTTTGTAGAGAAATATACTAGTTATCTTTTTTTTTAAATATGAAGAACAAACCTTAAATTTGAAGAGATTTAACACATTTGCAATTGTTGTAGAATAGCATATTCAAGGTCAAGGTATTACTTACTGTAAGTTAATTAATGAGACAAGCACTTAATCTATTAATTAGCATATTTTGTGACGTATTTATTCAGCTATTAACCTAATGATATACTTAATTGAAGCGTAAGAATAAACCAATTAAAATTAATCAATATAAAATAAACTTATAATTCCTTTTATTAAAAACTTAACTAATATAGAAAGGAATCTATAAAATCAGTATTTTTACTGTCAAGAGGGTAGATAATTTATAAAGATTCGGAAAATTAATTAGATAATATATATTTTTGCAAGCAAATTGGCAATTTTATCAAATTGAATCCCTAGTGAGCATCAAAATATCAAAAAATTTACTCTAACATCCTGTGAATGGTTTACATCATGAATGCTTCAACTGCATAAAGAAAAATAATTTATCTTTTAAATTAGAAAGGCATGAGGAAACGTGTACGCTTTAAATAATTCTAAGAATGCTCTGTTTTTAAAATCAAATTCTATAAAATGAAAAAAATCGTTCTATCGTAAGACAGAGAACATATCTTTATTAAATAATGTCACTTAGGTTATGAGCAATTTAAATGAAAAATGTTTGCTTTATATTTTTTCACCGTTACTCATGCATACATTTCGGTGCAAAGCGCGGAACGGTGTAAATTAATCTTTTTCGGGAAAACTAACGCATAGAACATGATTATGTCGAAAACAAATTTGTTTTGCCTTGGGTGCAACATCATTTATTCTTATCAGTATTTTCACGGCTGTGGATAAATATACTAAAATAACTCAAGCTAAAGAAGAAAAAATGCTTGATTCAACGTGTAAAAAGTGGTGTTTGTACTCTTTCAATAAATTCTCT
>BGPR01044408.1:0-12623 GCA_013235015.1 Araneus ventricosus | reverse complement strand
CCAAATTTCAAATTTCTAGTGATTAGGGATATTCCATAATGAGTCAGAGAGTGACTTTCTCTTTTATATATATACTAGCTGTTATGCCCGGCGTTGCTAATATTTTTGATGTTAAAAACTACTTTTGTACAGAAAATTACATTACTCAAAATTCTTTTATCGTCTGAAACGTTTTTTTTAAAATTCAAATGAGAGTATCAATTGAACCAGTCGATTTTTAAAAACCGCCGATAGCTAATTTTCTCCATAAGTTATTAGCATTTATTGCATAGGTACTTCAAATTTTGTTCATAAATCTTGCAGTATAAGAAAGATTTTAACGGATGTTTTGGGACAATTACATAAGAGATTTTTCATTAAAAATAAGTGTTAAAATAAATATGAATAAAAAAATAAAAAAATTCGTCTTCATCCAAAATTCTTCTAATGTGATCTAGCAACAGTTCTTATGTATTCTTGTTCTTCATCAATAAAAAAAGTGTTATAAATTGTAAAATTATACACAATTTAATTTTTGAAAAATTATTAAAATGAGGGCAACGAATTGAAAGGAAATGAAACTTGTGTTATGAAAAGCTAATATTTTTTAAATATGTGTAAAAATAGTTTTTTGTGACATAATACATATTTTCTAAAAATATCACGGAAAATGCCAAATTAACTGAAATTTTAATAATATTTGGGGCTTTTAAAAGTTGACATATATTTATAAAAATAAGCAAAAATTTCAGAAATAAAGTTAAATTAGTTCAAAGTCTAACCTTTGCCTAGCAACGGAATAGCTATAAATTTGAGTTATTTCAAAATCGTCTGCAGGTAATTAAAAATTTATTAAATTTTGAAAAATTAATAAAAATTGTAGGTAACATTTCACAGATATAAAATTGGTATAATTGAAAAGGTAAAATTTTAAACTTTAAGATGGTATAAAAATATTTTTTGTGGAACAAATTGCGTCGAAGTTGTTGCGGAAAAACGGTTTCGGTCAATTTCTAATTAACTGACTGTTCAATTGACTTTTGGGCTTCGAAAAGTTGACAACAATCTTCCTTTTATCTTAAATAATAAGTGTTCAAAGTTTGGTAGAAATCGATCCAGTAGTTTAGGAGGAGATGTGGAACATATCCACAATGACTTTTATTTATATATATTAAGTTATGAAAGACAACAAAGACAACGCTTACAGTATTTTATAATTTATTATGCAATGCACATTCGAAATATACAAGGCAAAACCAAAGAAAGAAAAAGTAGACACAAATATGAATTCCAATCCTGGGTTCTAAAGTTAATAAAACACTATTGCTCCTAGTGCAGCAAGCATACAATTTTGATTTCGTTTCATCAAAATTCAGTATTTATTTACGGCAGAATACTTTCAATTGACTAGACAGCCACTCACCCTAGAAAAGCGTTCAGTGCTTTTTTTGTTACATTTATACAACACAAACATATACTAGCAAAATACAGAATGCATGAGAAAATATACAATTAACGGCAAAAACTTCACATTAGTCATGCCATCAAAAATTACACATTTTTGGGTTTGAAAAACACAAATTGTTCAGTATTAATATATTAGAAATATTTATTCTTATGGTAGTAAATTTTAAATATACCCGTTTACCTTTGATTTTTGTTTGAGATATCCAACTGCATAAATATCTAAATTGAACTCGATTCTGAAAAACTGTCAATTGAAATATTGGAAGAGTTCATGTAAAAGTTTGCAGAGGATTCTGGAAACTTGTTGCAGAATTTGGTCGTTGAAATCATATGACTGTCATTGAATTCAGTGAATGGTGTCAACCAATATCAAGTGCCAATATGATTGTCACTGAATTCAGTGAATGGGATAAAACCGTCACTGAATTCCATGGATGTGATAATACAAAACTAAGTGTCAATATGGCGGTCAACTGAATTCAGTGAACAGAGTCATCCAATAGGAAGTGTCAATACGATTGTCATTGAATTTCAATGAATGAAATGACAGCCACTGAATTCAATGAATGAAATGACAGCCACTGAATTCAATGAATGAAATAACAGTCACTGAATTCAATGAATGAAATGACAGTCACTGAATTCAATGAATGAAATGACAGTCACTGAATTCAATGAATGAAATGACAGTCACTAAATTCAATGAATGAAATGACAGTCACTGAATTCACTGAATGTAATCATCCAAAATCAAGTGCCAAAATTTCAGAGACCGACATTTCACTTTAAATAATTAGGAATAGAAAGAGTAACTCCAATTTAGAACAATGGCATGCCTTTTTAATTGACATGTCATTTAATTTTTTCAACCCGAATTCTAATTTTGAAAATAAAAAAAAAATGTTTAATATAATATGGCATTACAAATAAATCTTATTTCATTTCTAAAACTTTGTAATGTTTTTCTAAAATAATCATGACAATTATTACTTATACAAAAATAAACAATAATTTTGGTCTTTAATTCCTTCTTGGTCGGCGTCTCGCGTCATACGTTCGGGTTTTTTGTGCCCGTACGGTCGGCGTCGCATGTCGTACGATGAAGAGAAAAATTGCATTGTTGAAAGTGAATTCGTCGCTACTTACACGTCTCGTTATATTCAGCGATAATTTATTTTTATTTCTGAATATTGCTAAGAGATGGCGTAAGTAGTCCTACTTTCTCCATGTTTCCGCGGTGAGATTTCCCGTCTTCAATGGAAAACATAATCATTTTTATTTTATGGAATAAAAAAAATGCTTTTTTGGTGTCAGAAATTCGAAAAAAATCCGACCAAGAAGGGGTTAAACTGATAAAAAAAAGGCTACTGAATCATATATATATATATATTTATAAAAGCTGAAATATTTTCAAAAAAATATATTTTAATACGCCTATGATATTCATACATCACAGATACATTAATATGCACGCATGTATAATGATATTTTATTGCTACATTATTCGCAAATTTGTTTCAACAATAACTTAAAATAGGAATGCTAAAATTTTAAAGATGATTGCCTTACACTTTATCTTATGTTACTTTGTTCGTTTTGTGCTTTTTCATTTAAAAGTCAGGAATACGAGAAAATCTTTTTAAGCACAATTCAACTTTCTAAACAATGTGTGAACGTAAATATACATATCACATCCGTAAACGATATCATTTCAATTAAATTGTTCTAGTTTAGCATCATTTTCTTATAGAAAAATGTTTGCTTGCGACTGTTCCCCAAACTGTAATAATAAAGCAGAGCTTACAGTTAAGTACCAAATGTATCTAGAACAATATATGCAAGAAGAAAATTTTATTTATATTTGAATTAATTTTTAAATTATGCAAAATATGAATTTAATAAATGCGTTTTCTCAAATTAATCATTATACGCACAAACACATACAATCTGTTAAAAAAGTTAAAAAAAGTTTTAAAAAATTATGCATCACAAGAATAAAGTAATGCTTTATCTTAAATTAGATAACTAAAAATTGTTATTTAAAAGAAGATTTAATTTATGTACATAAAATTATCACATAAGGAACACATATGTAACAATGATATAGAAATAATGAATATGTAATGATATATAATAATGAAACTATATCGAACAAAACTAAAATGCTTAACTAATACTTTTTCAGGTATTGCAACAAGTAATGTAATAAATATTACACAAGTATTTATAACAAAAAAAACCCAAATTAATACATTCTATGCTCAATTTTTTACTTGATATAAAAATGCAATTACCAAAATAAACAACGAAAGTTTTGAAGAAAAATAATAACTTTTTGATAAATAATTTTTCATGTTATTTTTTAACTACAGATGACAAATACATACATGAAATAGTGATATATAATATGAAATCAAATAAAAGAATAAATAGAAATCAATGCAGAGTTTTGTGCATATATTAAGAACTTATAAGAATCAACATATAAAATGTTTAAAAATACATTTCAATATCATTGATACGGTCAAAAAAGATTTTACACATTTCATATAAACAAGGAATAAGCGTTTGATTAAATCAAAACACCAAATTATACTATTTTTTCGCTTAATTTGTCTACATTTCCGCAACAAGAATTTACCATATGTAAAAGGTTTTTACAGCTTGTTATTTATAGATAGTTAACTAAAGTGTCAATGGGCTAAGTCATCAAAAACATCTGGTTATCCAGTCGCTAAGTCAACAAAAACATCTGGTTATCCAGTCTTAAGATTATAAGCCAAACTTAAGTTGATAATCAATGAAAAATATTCTTAATCTGTTCATACAAGCCAAAAAATTATTTCACACAACAATAACAATATAAAAATTATTCAGTTATTTACTAATACTATTTTTATGTTTTATTTAATAACATTTCATAATTTTGCCATAGTGATATGATGGAGAAAATTAAATCTTCGACTGAACTAAAATTTTATTATCTGGATCATGCAGGTTTTTTTTTATCATTTTAGATTAACAGACTATAAATGCAATTTGCTTCATAACCAAAATATTTTTTGGGTGGAATTCGAGTATTTCCTTAGTATCGGACAATCTTTAATTACAGAAGAGAAATCAAGAATTTTTTAAAACAAAATACAGCAAACAGAGTAGTATTATGAACTGAAATAAAAAGAGTCATTTTCTAAATTTAAGCAAAGGTCAATAACATTTAATATTTTAGTTTCTTTTATATTTGTCAATAATTCTTTCTGGACATTTTTAACTCTTAACTTTTTATAAATATTTATTCGCCACAATTAGGAGAGAGAAAAAATAATCGTTTGGCACTTTTAATTCTAATTTACGTTCTATAAGCAAAATGAAACATAAATGCAATCATAAAAATGAAAAAAAAAATCAGTAATTCAAAGCATAAATTTTTATCTGATAATTATTTAATGTTCGCAAATTATCACCAAAATATATCAATTAAAACAGGAAGCGTTAAGTAATAATGTTTGACCTTAGGTCATGAAATTAAGATTCGTCATAGTATAGATATTTTCAAATTTTTCAGACAGACTGACAAACGAACGAAAAAATAACATTCTCAACACAAAATTATCATACACGATCCACACAATTTGTCAATTGTGCGAAATGAAACTGGCACATATCCGTGGAATGAAAAACACGTTTAATACTAGTCAACAAGATCAAAGAATTTCAGGACAAAACAAAATCACAAATATAATACAGATTGAACATTACAAATACCAGTTGTGATAAATACAATTTCTACATCTAAAATAATTTCTACGTCTAATGCAAGAGTAATACAGATCCTTTAAATAGTCCATTGTTTCTCTACAATACATTTTACAGGAGCAAATGAAATAAATCTTTATATCAGGATAGATTTCAGAAATAAGTGGTTTCGTAAGCATCCATTTTATAAAATTAGATAATTTTGATCTCAAAATGATTTACAATTATATACATACGCTTACAACATCAAATAATTTTAAGAGTTAGAATGCACGAGAATAATGTTAGGGTTCAATAATACATCTGTAAAAATAAAACATCACAATCTTCTGATTTCTTTTGTTTGTTTGTATTACTTTATTCTGTTTCATGCTCAATTTGGTCCTCTTCTAAGTATACAGTTCGGTATTGTTTTTCCTGTGAAAATAACAGAGAAAAAGTATATTAAGTAAACAAGTAATATAAAAAAAATTTAAACTCAATTCCTACTTAGGTCAGCGATCTACACGCTTCCTCACTGACAAAAATACATGAAAAAATGACGCCTTCGTGAGCATACTAGAAAACAAAGAATATTAGCTCTAGAAGCTGGCAAACCTAGCTCCATCTGTTGAGAAAAATTCGAACCAAACGACTCAAGACGACATAGGCTTTTTCCCATATAAAACTAAAATTAATTAATTAAATTTAATTATTGAATTAATATTTGAAAATCTGTATTAACATCAAGTGTCATCCACTACAAGTTTTAAAAAATGTATTTGAACTTGAGTGGATGAATAAAAAGTATTTTATTAACGATTGAAAATTTGAACAAGATATATAAATAAATATATATAGGGAGAGTGTGAACTAATAGTAGGAATTGAAAGAAAGTGTGGATGAATGATGGAGTCAATTAGGGATCGCTTGATACACGTCGAATGCGCCAGACTAGTTTAGTTTTGGTATGGTTTGCGCATAGGGTGAGAGGAAAAAGGCGGCGATTTCGTTACACAGCAGAAACGTTTTAGAAAACAACGAGCGGATAGATGATAAGTGACATGCGCAGTGGCGCTTGGTATGAAACGGTGACGTCAAGTGAATTGACTCCACTATTATGAGCAGGCCATTATTTGATAAACAAGTAATTGCATACAAGAAATTACTCATTGTTTGTACGAACAAAATTTTTTATACGGTCCCCCGGTCCTATCAGTCATATTTAGTAAAATATTCTTCACACGCTAACATTTTAAACAAAAAAAAGTTAAACTCTTATGCGACTAAAACTGACCGAGTTATTGGGCTTTGAATTTCATAATTTTAAAAAAATCAGCGGCCTCGTCGAGCAAGTGTTGCGCGCTGATTAGTGGATCGTCTTCGAGGCCGCTGCTGAAATGGCGTAAAATGGTCTAAGTCAGCGATATTCAAAGCTCCATAACGCGGTCAGTTTTAGTCACAGTAGAGTGGGACTTTTTTGTTTAAAATGTTAGTGAGTGAAGAAATTTTACTAAACATGACTGATACGACAGGGGAACCCTATAAAAAATTAGAATTCGTAAGTATTTCAGAAATATATTTACTGACTCAAACCAGTGGGAGTGGCCTCCCCTAAACTTTCTCGTATATTGCTCAAAAATTTGTCATTTCCACTCCCCTTGCGTGGTTAAAAAAGATAGAACCTACTGTAATCCAGAATGCAACGAATATCAGAAGGTTTTTCATTACAGATTATAGTGATTGTAAAATATTTAGGTGAAGAATCATATTAAAAGAGATGCCTATGTATTAAAACTTAGCAATATTTATTTTCCATCACACTCCTGCAAGCTCCGCTAATACGAGATAGCGAAAACAAAACAGCAGATAAAACATATCTATCACAAACTCCGTCTCAAGGACAAAGTGACGTAATCCTCCCGCTTGGTACCAGAGATTGCTACCAGAACGCATGCGCATGGAGATAAGTTTTTTGAAATGAATGCTTAACAAGTATGCGATTATACAGACCGACAGACAGTCAACCATTGGACGGATTTGGCCCAACATTTTATACGGACCTACATTCATGATGATAAAACTGTGTACCAAATTTTCTCTACATACCTATTCAAGTTTTTGAGTTATAGTGTTCACATGACCGCGGACAGACAGATAGACAGACTTCCCTTAGACGGATTTTCTCCAAAATTTGATAGAAACCTACAAATTATGTGTAAAGACCACATACCAAATTTCATCCCTGTATCTCTAATAGTTTTCGAGTTATCGTGTTCACAGACACACAGACATAATTCCAAAATTGTGTTTTTCGGACTCGGGGAGGTCTAAAACGCGGAGATTCGTCAAAATCTCGAGTTAGAATTTTTTGACGATTACAATATTTTCTCTTTGTATTCTTCGTATACGAGAAAGTAAAAACATAAAATATAATTCTTTCCTTCATGTGAAGTATTTTTCCAATTGGAACTACATGTCAATATCTGAAGGTTTAAAAATTAGGTATTCGACCACGATATGAGTGGTCATATAGTATACGCTCACCCTGTATAGTAGACTCTCGATTATCCGGGAGTGTATTAACAAGGAAGCGGATTATCCGGGAGAGCATTGTCAAGGTTCTGACAGTGTTGGATGCTGTTCACGACGTTGCTTCCCTTTGGAAATCAATAAGATGGTCAGCTTTACAAAAATCGCAACGGAAAATATTACCGGAACGAAGGTGATTAGGAATTTCTTGATTTTGAAAACAGTGCTAGTGAAAAAGCACATACAGTCTTGAATACTTTACAAGGCATAGATGGATGCGAAAACGTTGAAAGTGACACGTTGCGTTATTGGTTGAACGAAGACAATAACTCAGCCTTACATGAAATATTGAATGCGGAGTTAACTCACAGTTCTGTGCTAACACATGTCGAAGTCCTTTTTGATTAATTAAACACCGAGAAGATAGTAATTGCGTGGAAAATTAATCCTGAGTAATCTACGGAGCACTATTCAGCGAAAGGCTATTTATTGAAAAGACAAAGCAGACGTTAGTTTATTTTTATCTAAGTTTAAGAAGTTAGTTTATTTTTTCAAGCAGTAATACATTAAGTAAGCACTAGCATATATATATGTATTATATAAAGCGCTAACATACGTGGCACATAAAAGATGTTAATTTCTCTTTAGGCAATGGCAATGACCGGCTTGTTTACAAAACAAATCCGGTAGCCATGTCAGGCTTAACATCATAGGCATAGCCTGCTTTTATATTCATTCTGCAGTAAAATAACTTTTTCTCGAAAAAATGAATTTAAAACGTAAAATTCACAGTATTTCTTACAATATAATGAAATTTCGGATGAAATTATTCAAAAGAGATCAGTTAGTAATGAAGTAGATGGGCATAGGCGAGCTAGAGAACGTTCCGATCAATAAGTCAGCGAAGGGAATATCGTGTTAAATCCGTAAATTAAGGTGAACATCATAGAGCTTAATATTGAGAATATTACGTATTAGGTACTTTTCTGTTATACGCAGGCAACTTGGCGCCTTTTTTTGTCTTGGCGAATTTTCTTGCAGGGTGCTTCGCGAGCTTGGCTCAGTTTCTTCCCTGGAGATAGGTGAGGCGCGCTATATTTTTGGCGAGCTCAAGTGTCGAGAGCCAGAATGCGCCAATTTGGTGAAAAAAAAGCATATTGTGCATATACAAGAGCGCAGATGCTCTGCGTGGGATAATCTAGTTTTAAATAATGTACCTACTCTTTCAATTTCGTATATATAATGGTTTATGTGGAATCTTTGTTATCAGGGATTTCCCATTTACTATTCTTTCTAGATAACCGAGAGTCTACTATAGTCAGAATACAGCAATTTTAGTTAAAAGAAATGTGGGATATAGAAATTTCGACAAAATACTGCAATTTCATTAAAAAAATTAAATGAGAGGAAATGACTTAGGAAGCTGCTTTTACCCGAAAAATACCTCTACAGTATCATAAAGAGTTTTAATTTCATAAAGAATCAGTCAACAAGTGCATTGTCACTGATGTGGTGAAATAAAGGGTTCTTAAGAAATAATCAAGATTATTAAGACTGTAGGTTTGTTGTTTTCTCACACTAAATAAGTCACACAAAAGTACAATACAAAAAAGTAGGCTTTGTCCAAATGGAAGAATTTTTTTGGTTTTCTTTTCCTCTGTCATATTTTTACATATTTTTAGCAGTATACTTTCACCGAATATATGACCGAAGAACAAATCACAGTCTCACAAGTAATTCTCTGCTTATAATAGCTGAATTCATTCCTTTTTACTTTCTCGTATATGAAGTATACAAAGAGAAAGTATTGTAATCGTCAAAAAATTCGAACTCGAGATTTTGACGAATCTCCACGTTTTAGACCTCCCTGATTCCGAAAAACACAATTTTGGAATTATGTGTGTGTGTGTCTGTGTGTGTGTCTGTGTGTGTGTGTCTGTGAACACGATAACTCGAAAACTATTAGAGCTACGGGGATGAAATTTGGTATGTGGTCTTTAAACATAATTTGTAGGTTTCTATCAAATTTTGGACAAAATCCGTCAACGGAAAGTCTGTCTGTCTGTATGTTCGGGGTCATGCGAACGCTATAACTCAAAAACTTGAAAAGCCAGATGGATAAAATTTTATACACAGTTTTATCGTCATGAATGTAGGTCCGTGTATAAAATTTTGGGCCAAATCCGTCAAAGGGTTGACTGTCTGTCGGTCTGTATAATCGCATACTTGTTCAGTTTTGAAACTAACTCCCTGCGCACGCCTGCTAGTGACAATGCCTGTGCAAGGAAGGGACGCTCCGAAACTTGGCAGTTTGCCAAAAACAAATTATGGAGTGATTTTGTAAGGAAGCAAACATTTAGGGAGTCTTGCCAGCTCCTGTTGCGCAAAAGAATGAGCAGAGGATTTGAATTTGTTTTGATCCTTCAAACCACGCGTGGTTCCAACTTTGGTTTACTTGCGACGGAAGTTTATTTGACGTCTTTTATTATTCTAGTTTTCTCTACATGTGTTAGGAGTATACGAGAAAGTTTAGGGGAGACCACTCCCGCTGGTTGCTAATGCAATCAGGGACAAGGCGACACCACGTAGAAAGCAATAAGAGGCCGAATCACACGTGAATGACGTAATATGTGTTTCTACGCCGTATAGAAAGAGATTAATGACGTTAAACACTTTCGTTTTAACTATGGAATTTCACTCCGCAGAATATCAATTATATATCTATATATGTAAAACGCTAAGGTACGTGGTACAGAAAAGATATTAATTTCTCTTTTGCCGATGGCAACAATCGGTTTGTTTACGAAACAAACCCGGTAGCCTCCTCCATGTTAGGCATAACTTCATAGTCATAGCCTGTTATTAGATTAGTTTCTGGTGTAAAATAACTTTTTATCGGAAAAAAAGGTTAAGGTGAAGAATTCACAATATTTCTTACAATATAATGAAACTTTGGATGAAATTATTCAAAAGGGATCAGTTAGAAATGATGTAGATGGGTTTAGGCGAGCCAGAGAACGTTTACATCAAATAGTTTCAGTCAGTGAAAGTAAAATTGTGTCAATTCACAAATTGAGGTGAACATAATGGAACTTACTATTGTGAACATTGTACATTGGCTATTTTTCCAGTTACGGGCACAACACTCGGCGACTTTTTTTGTCTCGGCAAATTTTCTTGGAGTGCTGAATCGCCAATTTGGCTCTAGAAATGTCAAATAAATCATGATATGCGTATAACAGACCGCAGATGTTCTGCGCGGGATCAACTAGAGTTTAGAATTAAATCACATTCCAATATATAAATTACTTTTAAAAGCATTAGGATTATATTCAGGACTATTTAAATGAGCGTAAGAATACACCTCATCACCTTCGCCGCACTGTCAGATTGAGTTGTCACTGATTATAAGAAGTAGAACACCCGAAGCAAGAGATTTATTTGTGCCTCCTGTTTCAAACCTCTTGGGTTTTAGAAAACAAGTCAGTACAATACTCTAAGGTAAGTTTGTTTCACCTGAAAACGATTCCTTAAGATGGAAGCTATTTTTTAAGTTGACGGCTTACTTTCTACTGAAAAAATGCTTAAAACAACCAGAAATGACAGATTTCTTATTTTTACAAACAATCACTATTACTTATAAATCATTTCCATTTAGACAATGCGTAGAAAACAAATTCACAGGTAAATGCATATTATTAACACAGAAAATTATTTTTTTTATAACAAATGAAAATGGAAATAAGCACATAAATTTCACAAAGGAACGGAAAGCAAAAGAATCCAAAAGACACAACAGAAAACGAAGAAAAGCATGCAATGCATTGTTTGTTGAATGATGCATTATTTCGTGAAGGTGTCTTAGTTTTGAAGAAGAGAGTCTTCAGTGTGAGCAGTGAAAAACTGATAGAATAAGACTGTGATTAAAATAAATTGAGTGAAGCATAGTTATAAATTTTATTAAGGCATGGCAACAGATAAGTAGTCATAAGCTTTGCTTATACTGAATGTAACAACTGTACCTTATTTTTGGACGGCATTTCAAACAAGGAACTAAACTATCATCAATTGGAAGGTGTCCACGAACCTTCGAGAGGCTGAGTTTCGGATTCCCAGTAAACCTGAACAAGTAATCAACTAAATAATTTAAACTGATACCATAAACTGGTCGCTAGAGGCGGCCAGTATCTTCATATGCGACATTTCACGAGGATGGATAAAAAAAAGTTTACAAGGTTAATATAAAATTATTTATTAACATTAAAATGAAAATACAAAAGGGAATTAAGAGGCATACTTGCCGATCACTTTTCCACATAATCACCAAATCTATTGATGCATTTATCTGAACGGAGAACCAACTTAATTAACCCGAATTGGTAGAAATCACGTCCCTGCCCATTGAGCCAGTTCACGGCAGCTGCTTTCACATCACTCTCTGAAGAGAACCTTGTTCCAGATAAGTGTTCCTTCAATTTCGGAAAAAGGAAATAGTCTCTTGGCCATCGTGAATCCATGCGGCGCAAACGCCCTGGCATGTTGAGTGAGGGTGTCATTCTCCTGCATGGCAACAAAACTCAAGAATTGATGCAAAAGTTCAAGTTCGAAGTCTGGAGCCACAATCCCCACGCATAACCAACTTATTTAACCCGAATTGGTAGAAATCACGTCCCTGCCCATTGAGCCAGTTCACGGCAGCTGCTTTCACATCACTCTCTGAAGAGAACTTTGTTCCAGATAAGTGTTCCTTCAATTTCGGAAAAAGGAAATAGTCTCTTGGCCATCGTGAATCCATGCGGCGCAAACGCACGCTCCTGGCATGTTGAGGAGGGTGTCATTCTCCTGCATGGCAACAAAACTGAGAATTGATGCAAAAGTTCAAGAGCAATACGTGTTCGAACGTATAACAG
>BGPR01044407.1:2083-12623 GCA_013235015.1 Araneus ventricosus | reverse complement strand
ATTTTTTTCCCTAGCTGCAAAATTTTCTTCCCAGTCAATTGAAATACGAGTGGCGTGCCTGTATTTTTCGATTAAAATGGGAGGAAAAAAGACCAGTCTGGGCCAAATGGAATGGAATGGACGTCAGATGAATTGCCGCCTTTAGAGTGATACTAGTCTAGCTGTTGATTCACGCTACCCTAAGGCCTCTTTCACATTATACGGTTGAACCGTTACGGCAAGAATGCATTAGGCCGCCTCTTGGTGGTAAACTGAAGAAATGAGTGGGAGCTTTCACATTAGCCGATCGCGGTTTGAGTCCGTTTGTTGGGGTTTAAACCAGCCGCCTGCGCGACTGGAAAAAACGGCGCCGTTACGATTTCGTCTTAGTAGTAATGTATGAAAATATGCTGAGGCTTTCACACTGCACGAATTTCATCCGGCTGCCGTCCGTCACCTTCACAAGGTCACTTGTTCTTTTTGCCTTCTCGAAGCTTTTGCAGTTAATTAATGATTCCATTATTTTTATAGAATGCTTCAAAATTTAATTTTACTATTGTCTTTGTCATTTTAAAATGATTTCATTGTTATTATAGAACGCACTTTCGTTTAATTTGAGTGTTGACTGTGTAATTTTTTAATGTTTTCGTTATTTTGTTCCTATTTAAAATTTAGCTACTTTATTTTATTTCGAAATATGCCAATGCTGACTAATTTTTATATTGTGTAAGATCAGGGCCGTCTTAAGATTTTACAGTGCTTGCCGCCCAAACAAAATATCTAGCTAAAAAAATAATTCAGGAGCATTATAATGTTTTGATAACATTATATTCTCCTAGGTTATTTTATTAACTAGGTTCTATACCATATTATAACATATAAAATTGTATAACATATTTAAAATTACAATTAAATAAATATTTTTGGTTCAAAATCAGTATAGAAAGTTTTTATGATCCCTTGGTTCAATAGCGCACTGTTCTTCTGCCTAATTTGCCCATTGGATAAGACGGCCATGTATAAGGTATTGGAAACGAAAATACTATTTCATATAAATTAATAAAAATCTGGATAGCAGTGTCTAATAATCATGACTGAATTCTAAGATAACAACACACACACGTTTTATTTCTGAAGTCAAGAAACTTTTCAATTTCAAGAAACTTTTAACCTTTCATAAGTAATTCCGACAGTCTTATAGAATTCTTCAATATTTTGAACTCTTTACGGAGATTCCATTAAAGTTTCCGATTTTTTTATGATTTTATTTGAAAATTTAAATCATGAACATATCATGATATTGCACATGAGTGTACTTTAAATAATTGAGAAGATATAGTCAAAACCCATCTTAATATAAAGAGATGTTTGGTGAGTGATTTATATTTTAAATACTTACACACAGGATTTTTAAAATATTGTTCATCAAATACACAGAAATTTCCCTGCTATGCTTATATAACCACAATGAAAAAACATACAAAATCAAAACATTGCGGTATAGTTTTTTTCAATGCGTGGTATCTTACATATAATTTTCAAGAAAAAGGTATACTATTTTAACGTCATAAAAAGTGATTAAAGCATGTCTGTTTATTGACCATGTTAAATGATTTTAAAGCTGTGATATTTCGAAGGGAATTTTCATAACATTTGTTTGCAATGGGTTGTTTAGTTTCTTTTAAATCCTGCGCGCAAATGAAATCCATGTTCCACAACTTATGTATAATCGATTTACGTAATATGTTATTAATATACATTTGCAATGCTTAAAATTATTACACTAAGCTTAAAATTCATATCTAGGGAGGAACTTATTTTATGTAATTATGGTAAAAACAAAATCTATAAGTTTTTGCTAAGTAATAAACAGTCGCACTTTCGCTATTGCTTTTTCGTTGTTAAAAGGTCCTATAACACTTTATGTTTTAAACACAAACGATTAAGATTTAAAAAAAGTGTCAATTACTGGCGATTTTGTTTAGTTATATTAACGTCCCGTTTTGAAGCAACACGAGGGCTATTTTAGGACGGACCTCGTCATTTTGAACCTCTGTCACATGACTAGGACGACACCTGAGCTGGCACCCCCTCTCCAAACTTTCGTCTCACAGCAGAGGGAGGACGTTTCATCCCTACCTATGATTTAACAGGCAGCGCAGTTACTTCAGAGTCACAGCTACCATTTTTGTCGGTTGAATGCAGTTCCAAATGTTAGTATTTTGCCGCAGAGTATAATTTTTTATTCGATTGTGGAATTCAACAAAAGATGCTACAGACATTCCGACATTCATCTGCACGTTGTTCTTCCAAAAGTGAGGTGATTCTAGTCTCGTTTTTTTTATTGATGGGTGCAAGACCATATTGCTGCTATTTGCTTCCGATCCATACTGAAACAGCTATGAAATTAGAAACCGCACTCAAATACTGACGGCGCAAATCGTCAAGTGTGAAAGCAAACATGACACGGCAAAGAAAATAAACAAATTTGCGCCATAACGGTTAAACCGCATAATGTGAAAGGGGCCTAAGTCTCTACACGTCACACCACCTTCTTCTCTTTCGTTCAACGCAGTTTTTTTTATGCTTTCTCCCAAGCGTCGTGTCTCCGCCATTAGTTTTTCAATCGTGCCTCTGCTGGGTGGTTCCATATGGTGGCACCGCTAACAGTTCTGTTGTGTGGCATTTTGCAACACGGGGGAAAGCACTATTTACAAAAGGAGAGGATTTAACATAAAGATTGGACGGTTAAATGGTATAGTTTTGGAAAATTGAATCAACGGTACTTAACGATAGACGGTCATTAGGATAGTTAAAACATAAAGAGATTAATTGTTAGGCCTTTAACTGTTAGATCAATTAAATCAATTCGAGAGGGAGAGAAACAGGAATTAGCATTTTACCCGACTATCGCCATTTTCTTAAATTGCGCAGTAGTGCTGGCGGCGAGGTTCTTACAGCATACTCCGTTAAGAAGAGGGAAAAAATCTGCGCAGTTACAATCACATCTTGCTAGTTTTATTCGACCGAGAAGGCGTTACTCGAAAACTTATCGTGAAAGAGACTTCTGGCGCCATCTATCGTACAAGCTCCGATTAAGTTTTTTTACAATTGCGTTTCTAATGGGACTGTCTCCACATACATTTCTGATTATTTTTATTCGCATACACAAAGGAGAAATTTTTGTTATGACTAGAGTAGGAAAGCAAGTCTCCACAAAAAAAAATAAAAATATAAAGACTAATCTTTATCTCTACATTCATGCCAACCCTCAAAAACGCTACGATATAGACCAGCGGTTACCAAACTTTTTCAATCGCGTACCCCTTGGTTAGTCATTATTTTTCCGTGTCCCCTACTGTGTGGGGGGGGCCCAACCATCCCTCGGCACAAAAAGTTTTTATTAAAACGCCAAGAACTTAGGTTAGCTTAAAAGTCAAACGACTCCAATAAACTTAATAAGATTTGTAGGACTGATTTTTGTTTATATGTTTTAATCCATTTTCCTAAAAAAATATTAGTTCCATGTCAAAACAAATGAAAACAGCATTGAGATAATTTCGCATTATGATGAGAGCTAAGAATTGCTCAATTACTAGATGTTAATCTACTTATTCCTTTTTCCTATTTTGTGAATAGGCTTTCCTACTCCTACATTCTTCACTTTCATTTTTCATGCGAACTTGAGAAATGGAAATTGTATACTATTCTTTTGTTTTGTTTTTTCCGCCATTACCAAAGCCACTTTCGCGTTTCCCTATCTTGTCCTCCGCGTACCCCCAGGTGTACGCACACTACAGGTTGGGAACATCTGATATAGACGGATGAAATTTGGTACGGAGTTTTTGCACCAATATTATATATCGGTATCAAATTTTCGACAGAATCTGTGAACGGGAAGTCTTTCTGTCTGCTCAAGTGCATATGGATACGATAACTCAAAAATGCGAAGAGCGAGAAGGATTTAATTTAGTCTCATAGTTTTATAATCTGAATTTTAGATCCGTATCAAATTTTGGATCATATTCGTCAAAGGATTGACTGAATATCGGCCAGCTATTCGTGGGTACATAAACACCGTAAGTAAAAAACACAGCAAACAAGAGGGATGAAATTTTGTATGTGGTGTTCCAACAAAATTGTATGTCTGAAAGAATGACATCGCCGGGACGAGATTTATATTCGCTAACTCATTGATAACAACGGGTGGCGGGATGAAAGAATCATATTATGGCCTGGGACCAAACATTTCGTCGCCCTGGCTGCGTCAAAAAAAAGCTATATAAGAATAATGATAAAACGGGAATGAAACAGGAAAGGAGTTATGAAAATAATATGGAATATAGTTCCTCAGGAGGAGAAGTAACCCCAAAGGCATGCAAAAGAACGTTTTTTCCTGCAAAATGGCTAAGAATTAAACTTTATAAAAGGCTATTTTCTACTCAAAAACTTCGATCATATAAACCGAGCAACCTTAGATACATTGGACATTTATAAACTTTCAGTCTGTCGAACCTCCCATCATATATCGTATCGCTTGATAGTTTAAAACCCATCTAGTAGTATAAATGTTACTTCTTAATGGCAAGAAAGTCTGGTCTCATAACAAATATCCCTCATTCGTTGATCAATTATTGGATTTTAAAGTATTTCCTGACTTTTGCCCTCCTGTATCTGAGCATTTCTTCTCTATTAGCACAAGTTTTGAAATAACTATTAATTTTTACTCCCACCAGTAAGTTAAAATAAGTAACCGCGTTTTCCCCTAGATTTTTGTGTGAATCGAAATAAGGAATTTAAAAAAAAAAATCTGGTGATGCGATGAACGTCGCTCTGAGCGAGACAACTGGCCAATCAAATAAAACTTTAGAACGCCCCTTTAAAATGACTTATAGATAGGATCTCTGATGTTCTTTTTTTTTTGCACAGATGTAGCCGTTAAAATTCGGGCATTCTTTTCTTATCGCCCTGTATGTGAGAATTTATCTCGTTAGTTAAGCGGCATATATCTGTTTTAATTTTAGATGAGTTTGACTATTTTCAGTGTCGCTATGTATAAAATTACATTTACTATTTTATTTTACTTAGATTTCAAAGTCGCATTGTGAGTCATCTTGATGAATGGTGTAATTTCGAAGTGTGCCCTGACAACGTTAAAAGATACAGAGTCTCTACATTCTTTCCAAAAACAACAAAAAAGTCAGAGATATGAAAATGAGACTCTTCTATGATATTCAGATCTGGGCTTTATCATGTGAAACATCTTGGATTGAATCCAGCTCTGCAAAATAGAAAAGAAGAATTTCTCCAATGATTGTGTTTAAAATTTTTTTCAGTTACTCTATCTAATATTGTTTATTAATATTCATTTGTGAATATTTTATACACAGAAGAGAAATTTTTATGTTAGCAGCTCAAGTAGTATAATATATTCTCAGGAAACAAATCTAAAGACACATATTTCTCCTTTTATTCGTATTCGAGAAAGTCAAAAAGGACAAACTGTATTTTGCAGAAAGATTAGATTGTATGAAACTTTGAAATTCATTTCCAAACTGATACTAAAAAGATGTTTCTTGTGTGTGAATAATAAAGTACAGTAATTTTCTGGAGGAATTTATTTTAAAAAGGCATTTTATTACTTTGACAATGGAAGAGTCATATTCCTGTGGTTTATGTAGTGTAGCTTTTTCCCAGTAGCAAAATTTAAGGAAGCAGTTACTGACTCATAAAAAAGAGAAACTGTATGCATAAGACTTTTCCAGTCAGGCTTCTTCTCACGAGCAAATGTTTGAAATCACATTTAGTGACATATATGAACGAGAAAGATTTTGTATGTGTTTTGTGAAATGAACCATTTTTTCATCAATGGAATTTAAGAAGACATTTACGCACGCATATAAAAGAGAAACCGTTTGTATGTGACGTTTGCAATAGAGCATTTTCTGATCAGTCTACCTTAAGAATACATTTACGGACTCACACGAAAGAGAAACCGTTTGTATGCTATTTATGTAAAGAAGCATTTTCTCATCAATCGAATTTAAGAAGATATTTACCGACACATACGAAAAACAAACAGTTTGCATGCGATGTTTTTAATAGAACATTTTCTCAGCTTTGCTTCTATATTGTATTCATATATTGTATCCATTAATTTTTGTTAACACCAAAAAAATCTACAAAACCAAAGCAGTTCTCAAAATTTCTGAGAATCTTTTGAAATGAATTTAAAGCCGTCTTTTCAGGAATTTCCCATTTTGCGCAAATGCCGTCGTAAAACTCTACACTATTACATTTTTTTTTCACCATCCATTTAGCACATGTGGTCTTATTTCCCCTAGAGTGAGAGAACCTTCCCCACGTATCTACACCTGTCGTATTTCAGCATTTATGGCCGGGCAGTCGAAATGGAGCGGTTGGATATCCAACCTTCGCTGCAAACCGCTCCATTTTTCATCAGTTTTTCGCAATGACGACCAGTTTTGGCATGAAACTTTCGAAATTGGAATCGTGATGTAAAAGCTCAACTAAATAGATTTAAATGATATTTTCTTCTTATTTTTACCATATATTATGTTTCACTATCGTTCCGCTAAGGGCCTTACACCCTTTCGGCCAGGCCGGGTCGGTGTGGGATCCTTTCCTTTCTATATATTATGTAGCAGTAAATTATTATGAATTATGAAATTAATATGTGGCATCATCCCGGCATCTGGCAATATCCTGAATTGTGATTACTTTCAGATTGGATCCGCCCTCTTTGTGATGTCACCCATCGACCAATAGCGACGAGCCTGTTGCAGTATTTAAGGACTGATTGCTACTGTTCATTCTCTTCTCTTTTCCTCTTTTGTATCATTTGATAACTAGCTGTAAAATGATTTTATGATTTAGTATTTTAATTTAATTGCTGTTTCATTAAATTTGTTATTTTGTTATCGAGTAGTCTTGCCTTGACTTCGTCACCAGTTACTCACAATGGAGTACTTCTGATTTATGTGGAATACAGATATGATAGATTGAGAAGCCGAGTAAGGTAGTATCGTACTAGTTAACATGTGGCACTTGAGTGTCCATAGTTCTATATACCGACTATCTCGTCAACTATATAAATAAATCTCGCCTCTATCAATTCTGTAAAGTTAACTTTACCTCGACGTAGGTCTACAAGTTACACTGGTGACCCGGAAAATTCCATCGTGAGTTACACTGTTGACTTGGAAGTGTTCATCCTCTGCTCAACTTGACGGTCTTTGAATGAAATTTGAAGTATTGCAGTTGTTACTGGTTTCGCTCATTTCTGTTCCACTATCTTCTGCGTCCGCTGTGACTAAAAGATGCAGTGCCTTTAACTTTGAAGTTTGTTAACACCTTTTTTATCACCACTTCCTAATTTTGGGCAAGGAAAGTCTTGTGTTTGTTTTCCTGACCGTTTCCCCGTCCCGCAAAGATTGCATGTTCTTGATCGGTTAATTATCTAAAGGTAGGATAATTTTAAAATTTTCATTTGTCATTTGTAATTGTCTTTTATTATGCCTGAAACTAAGTCGGAAGTCTCGCCCAGTGTTGAGCAAGATTCTCAACTTCTGAGAATTGCATTCAAGGCTCCAGTTTTTTGGGAAAATGACCCGGAGCTTTGGTTCTTTCAGGTCGAATCACAATTTGTGATTGCTGGTATTTCCAATGACTACCAAATTTCATGCGGTTGTTGCTGCTTTAATTCAAACATATTATCATGTGTTAGAGACACTATTAGAAATCCGCCTCTTGAGAACGCAGATATTGCACTTAAAGATTGGGTTTTGCAACAGTTCGCACAGTCAAGTTCAGCACGTTTAAACCTGTTACTAAAGGACTTGCAACTTGGTGATAAACGCTCTTCACATTTACTAGGTGAAATGCGAATTCTTGCTCCAGCCAAAATGGAGGATGAAATTTTGCGGACATTGGGGCTACAGCGTTTACCTGCTAACCTACAACAAATTTTGACAGTCTGTAAAGCTTCATTGGATGAGCTTGCACAGATTGCGGATAAAATACATGAGGTGTCGGGATGCAACTTGACTGTTGCACGTGTTGAATCTAAATCGGATCAAGTCGAGTTAGATGCTATTAAAGCAGAATTGGCAGATTTGAAAAACATTGTTAAGAAATTGTCTGTTTCTCAACATTCAGACAGCCGAATTAAACCTCGAAAGCGATCTTCAACACCTTCAAGATGCACTGCCGACAAAAATGTAGAGCCTCAACGCTTATGTTGGTACCATCACCGTTTCGGTGACAAAGCATCCAAATGCGTGAAACCTTGTACTTAGTTTAAAGAATAAGGGGTCTATTCTGGTATCCCCGGTTGGGTTGGGAGACGTCACTTTTTTCGTTGTTAACGGCCGGGAAAAGTGACGTCTCCCAACCCAACCGGGGGTACCAGAATAGACCCCTAAAAGGCGTATCTGTTTCTTCAGCGGCAGATAGATGTAAACCTAACAGTCGATTATTTAAAACAGACTTGATAACCAGGAATAAATTTTTAGTTGATAGTGGTGCAGCGGTTTGCTGTTACCCTAAAAAATTAACTAATTTTAAATCTAAACAAGATCTGGAACTTTATGCAGTTAATGGTTCTCGCATATCAACCTATGGCACCATTAAAATAGAACTAGACTTTGGTCTAAGACGTAGTTTCATTTGGTCATTTTTGGTAGCTGATGTTTCAGACCCAATTACAGGAGCTGATTTCCTAAAGTGTTTTGAACTTCTTATTGAGGTTAGGAACAGGAGACTCCTTGATGGTCGCACTTCCCTTTTCGTTAAAGGAATGGTTAAGCGAACAAAATCTCTAGGTTTGACATTAGTTGCAAATAATTCCCCTTTCCATTCAATATTATTGAAATATCCAAACTTGTTTTCAACAAATTTAGACCCGAGTAAAAATAAAAGCACAGTTACACATAGCATTGGAGCAAAAGGTCCTCCTGTTCATGCTAGAGCGCGACCTTTGAACCCCGAAGAATTATTATTTTAAAACGGGAATTTAATGATTTGATGCAGCAAGGAATAATACGTCCTTCAAATAGCTCTTATTCCAGTCCAGTTCATTTTGTTAAAAAAAAAGCAACGTTTCATGGTGTATCTGTGGTGATTTTTAACGTATAAATTCGTTTACAACCCCAGATCGTTACCCATTACATATTCATGACTTTGTTACTGGTTAAAGAAGTAAAACGGTTTTTTCTAAAATCGATCTCGTGAAAGCCTACCACCAAATACCCATGAATCCTCGGGATATTCATAAGATGGCAGTGATTACACAGATAGGTCTTTTTGAGTACGTTTTCATGACTTTTGGTCTTCGCAATGCAGCTCAAACTATGCAGAGGTACATCGATAGTATCATCAGAGACATTCCCAGTTGCTATGCATATGTGGATGATTTGTTAATTGCCTCGGTAGATCAAGAGAGTCACAAGAGTGATCTTGATCTCGTCTTTTCCAAACTTAGCGAGCATGGCATAGAGGTAAATCCTCAAAAGTGTGTTTTTGGTCAATCGGAACTCAAACTTTTAGGTTTTCTGGTTTCTTCACAGGGAATTTCCCCGCTCCCTGAAAAAGTTCAGTTTTCAAAAGAATTTCCTTTACCTAAAACTGTTCAGGAGTTGCGAAGATTTTTGGCCACTTTGAATTTTTACCATCGTTTTTTAAAAGATGCAGCTAAAGAACAAGCGTGTTTGCATAGCCGTGTTAAAAAATAAGCTTAAGAAAGACTACACCCCTATTGCGTGGACAGAAGACACACAATCTGCTTTTGAGTCATGCAAGAGGTTAATCGCTAATGCGACAGCATTATCTTTTCCTGCTGCAAACGCTCGTTTGTCATTGATGACTGATACTTCTGATTTCGCTGTAGGCGCTGTGCTTCAACAGCATATAGAATCGATAGTTGAACCTCTTGGTTTCTTTTCTAGGAAGCCGTCCGCTGCAGAGAAAAAATACAGTACTTTTGACCGTGAATTGTCGATTTACTTGTCTGTAAAACCTTTTCGCTACATGCTTGAGGGTCGTAGAGTTGTTATTTATACTGATCACAAACCACTCGTATTTGCATTCACGCGAAAACACGACAACAGTACTCCTCGTCAAATCAGGTACCTTTAACTTATCAGCCAATTCACAACCGACATACGTTACATTGCAGGTCGTGATAGTGTTGTAGCTGACACATTTTCTAGAATTTCACAAATTAACTTGTTAAATTTGAATGATTTTAGTGGTTTCGCGGAAGATCAATTTTCGGATCCCGAACCGCAATCATTGATGGGTTCTGGGACCGGTTTGGAACTCAGACCCATGTACTTCGCTTCATCCGAAAACCCACTTTATTGGGATGTGTCCACGGGCACAGTACGTCCGTATGTCACGAAATCATTTCGTCGACAAATTTTCAATCAAATTCATAATTTATCGCATCCTGTTGTCAAAGCTACACAGACGCTTGTTGCAGCCAGATTCGTGTGGAAGAACCTGAACAAGGATTGTGCATTATGGTGTACACTGTAAAAAA
>BGPR01044406.1:0-12623 GCA_013235015.1 Araneus ventricosus | reverse complement strand
CAATATTCTGTTTAAAGATATTAATTAATGTTTAGAGTGTTTTACTGCTATGACTTAAGTACATTTAGGAAATATTAAATTTGATGACCCTATTCCTGTACCTCTCAATGTTTATTTGAAATAAGAGATTCATTTTTTGGAAAGGCTGCCATAATTGCTCGTTATCGCTCTTTTTGCGACTTTTAAAGATTATTTGGCTTTTAAATTTTTAACCAAATGATTTACATAATAACAATCGTTCCATTTGGAATTTAGCCGTCTTAAGAGCCAAATTTTTTGACCGTTTTAAATGAAAAGAATTAAACGAACTCAAAGAACACAAAATTCAACACTTTGTGTACTAAAGAAAGAACTGGTTCGAACTTGGCGCTTGATGCAGTATCCAAACGGATTTGGCGATTGCTTAAATAGGAGGGTTACCGGAAAATGGTCTGTGAATCTAAAATAAACATAACAGAAAACTCATCCTTACAACTTCTAAAATAGCGCATTTTGGCTGCTTTCAATCTAACGGAATAGTGTCGAAATAAGATAACTAAAAACAACTTATTGTTGATTTCCAAACTAACGAATTGATTTTCATAATTTGTACAATTTTGGGTTAAATTTTAAAAAAAATACAGTTCCATTGTTATGTTCGCCAAACTTTCGTCAAGTGTTAAGATGACCATCAATCATCAGGACTTCAGGATGTTAAATCTAATACCGAATTTCATGTGTTATTGCTTGAAAAATTCAAGACTGGCGATAATGCCGTGTTTTCATCTCTAAATCATTTTTAAAACGAAATACAGAAAACTAAGTTATTTTTTGGTGAGTGCTTTGAAGGCATTTGGTATTTATTTTTTTACCATTACTTGTTTACAATCAAATAAAGTATTAATATTCAAAGGCACAGTTTAGAAATTAAAGAATGGAAAAGATATTTATTACCATAAGTATTTATGATTGCGTAATTGGGTACATTTCCGTGTAATCTTCAGTTATCGGGTTCCGATCTTTTCAGACTTGGCGCCAGCTCTTCAGACTATTCTCTCAGCTCTATCTCTCTTGAGACTATTCTCTTAGCGCCAACTCTTCAGACTATTCTCTCAGCAATATCTCTCTTCAGACTATTCTCGTAGCGCCAACATTCACTGGTAAGAGTCGCTCATGAGAATTATTGCTAAGATTAGGCGAGTTTTCGCTTAGACTTTACAGGTTCTTGCCTGGGGCCTCGCTAACAGAATAGTTTGGTTGAAATCTAGAAGTTGGCACATACTCTTAAAACGCTGACAAAGCATGACGTTGACTTCTGCATTTCATTGGCGCCAAGCCGTCAAAACTAAATGCAGGTAATACTTGCATTAGCTTTGGCTACTTGGAGCCATTTTAAGGCTGTGTACCAACTTCTAGATTTCAACCAATAGTTTACATTCTTTTATATTGACAGCAGCTTAATTTTACCCACCCCCAGGTAACCTAAGATTACTATACAGTCGCCAAACTTCAATAATGACTCGCGAAATGTGGAAATCCATAAAATTTTAATTACAGCCTTTAAAAATGAAAATTGAATGTTTCAGAAGCGATTTTTTCCTTCTATTTAAGACGTGACCCGTTTAGCGATCACAACGGTTAGCGGGCTTTGCAACAAGATCGTATCATTATTTTAATTCTATACCAGGGCAAGACTTAAGCATATATTGCGGTTGCCAAAGTGGGATTTCTTTTGGACGATTATTCGCCAAATGTGATAATACTAAGATGTTTCTTTCTTTACTTTTTGGCGAGTGTTTTAACGGTTGGTGAGAATATGGCGAGTTTGGCGACGGGACCCCATAGTGTTCTTAAGTTTTACCACTACTAGATGACACTCTCACATAAGAAGTAAAAATTTAATTTAAATTAGTTGTCAACTAATATCTGAAAACGGGTGAAATCTAGAAGTTGGTACACACTCTTAAAATGGCGCCAAGTCGCCAAAGCTGAAACAGGTAATACCTGCATATAGCTTTAGCGACTTGGCTCCAATGATATGCAGCGTTCAACGTCTTGCTTTGGCGATTTGGCAGAGTTTTAAGGTGTTTACCAATTTCTAGATTTCAACCCTGAAAATATTAAAATATCTCTGTTTCAGCGGAAAAACACGACTGCTTAAAATTACATATGGATATAAAGAAATTTATCACAAAATTCCCCACCTCTATAAACATGAACGAAGATAAGTTAGATAAAATTGTATATAAAACACTGCCTTAAATGAACTTCAACCTTCAATTAAATATATTCTTTGCGCGAGTTTTATAAACTGATCTACTTCTGAATTTAAATTTCATGTATGCTAAATAAAATAAGTATATTTCTAAAAATGGAGCAGAGTGAACAAAGTGTATCAACAATCATTTTGTTAAAAATTTGTAAAACATTGAACCATTTCAAAGCGTAAATGAATCGCACATGCATTAGAAATTTAAAAGCCATAGTAATATTAATAATAATTATAAAAATTCAGAACTTACTATTTGGACAACCGTTGCTTTCCAATTCACTGTTCACACTATTTTTGTCGCAAAAATGTGTTGCCATTAATCAGTTACTCAAAAAGAAGTGTTTTTCTTTAGACTTTTCAGAAATCCAGCATTATATCGGTGCATGAAGTCAGGTTTAATTTATGTATATCATTTCATTTTTTTGAAAACTTAATGCTATATTTGATAAAGTTTTAGTTTCGTAAAAATTAAATCTTGAAGCTTTTTAATCAATGACAAAACTGTTATACGATAGTGACATCCTAATTTAAAATCCCTGAAATTGAGTCTTATAATTAAAAGAGTACTTATATCCTGAGTGTCAGAAACAACTAGATGTCTAGAGCATGTCTTTTACAATTTGAAGTTTTATTAAGGGACACTTTAATGTCACATTATACACAGGAGATCCAATTGAAATTACATTCCGGGCGAACAAGCCTATCGAAGAAAGCTAGTAATAAAATAAAGTTAAAAACTGGATTTCCATTGCTGCTATAGAGGTAATATCAGTTTCATTAATACTGTTACAAAGCTATAAAGTCGTTTCCCTGAGATGCTAATCTTGGCGACAAACTTGGCGACATGGCGTAAAATTTGGCGAGCATTTTGATGACTTGGCTGCAAAGTTCGTGACTTTGGCTACAAAAACATTTTTCTAGAAGGACCTCGAACTTTCAACCTATTTCTACTGGCTTTATGAACTTTCTAGAGATTACGTCACTTCCTACGCAATGAAGTCACTTCCTGTTGAAAAAGCATAAAAGCAAGCTCTCAATCTAAGAAGAGTTAGTTGGATTTTGATCAGCAAGCAAGCTGGTAAGCTAACAAGAAACCTTTGAGCGTTGTGTTGAGATTTAATGATAATCTCTGTTGTGAATTTTTACGAGTTCTGTTTTAATACTTGTGCTGCGTTCCTTTACTTAAAATATTTGCAAAATAAAGAGCTTTATTTTTTTAATGTTGCTTATTGGACTGCATTCACGTACACCCACAAGATGATTTTGTCACAATATCAAATTTTGCATGAGATATTCAATAGAAATTACATTCCCGTCTAAAATATACCTTCAAAGTCGGCTGGTGAATAAATAAATTTAAAAATTACATTGTCTTCCTATTTTTATATTTATTGTACTGACATATATGGACGAGAATTAAAACTCGTTTTACATCTTGTGAATCTTCTATATAAAAGAGGAAAGTATGTGTGTGTGTTTCTTCCGTTTTACGGTTCTTGATGCACGTCCACACCGTTGGACTTACGACGACCAAATTTGGCACAGTGATGGATTAGCAAAAGAGGAAGCTAACGCCGTAAAAATTATTTTAAAATTCGAATTAGATTTTTAGTTATTTAATTAAATAACGAAAATTAAGCTATTTTTAGACGTTTTTCGCCAATAACTTCTGAAATACTTACGGTACAAAAATTATTTTTACATCACCTTAAAGAGCAAAAAGTTATCTTTTTAATGATACCAATTTAATTGTTTTGCAATTTTTTCTCTGACTGTAATTAACGTTCCAAAATTCATTTTAATCTCAAATTGCAACAATGCTTTTATTGTTATAAAATAACATTCAAACTAATTTATTGTTTCATAAAATCCTTTATTTACGTGTTTTTACCCTTGGTTAAAGCTAAGAAAATATTGCTTTGTTTGGTCAAGGTAGACTTCTAACTTCCGCTGTTATTCCGTAGCATGGACTTAACTTCGTTCGTTTTTATTTCGTAGCTTTGAACATGCACTAAAATATCCAATGACGTTAGTTTAGCTACTACGCGATGTTTCGTTTAAATTTCACAAATTTTTGAAAGATCCTAATCAGTGTGCGGCGGAGTATTTGAGTGTCTATGTTTTTACATTTTCTATATTTTGAAAGTTTGTTTCTGGCATGGCAACGCTGTTTAAAAAGAGTAGAAGAATACTTTTTCATATTTCAGTTTCAGTTTGACTATATTTATAGTATCCATAAAGAGTGTTTTTATTTCGTTTATGGAGTAGCAAAAACATCCTTCGAGTGGTTGTACAAGTAATAATTTACAGAGAATTTCAAACACCCGGATAGATTTTGAAAAATTAGGAAAATTGAATTAAAATCATGCCTCCAAAGAAACGGGTTTCCTTTGGTAAATCTTCAGTTGGGGAAAAAAAGGACCATTCATTTAAACCATACTGTTATAAGGTGATAAAAAGGCTATATTTGAAAGTTTTAATTCAACAAGAAAGAATTCAAAGAAGATTTACGTTTGTTGGGGACAGTTGGTCACAATATTTTTAGGGGGAAAAACCGGAGGCCGGTATATGAAAAAATATGGATCCCGAGCAGCGCCGGGCTTTCAGCTAGTTTTTAATAATTTTAAAGCAGGAAAACAATTTTGAAGTCTTAACAAAATCATTGCAAAGGCATGTAAATTCTTTAAAGAATAATACCAAACTCATGCGTGTAGAATTTTAAAAGTATCCGTGTAAAGAGTTTTATTAGAAGGCAAAGTATTTTGACTTTTTATTTATGTGTAAAATTAATATAAGTGAATGATCTCATTTCAAACGAAATGGTTATTTGATATAAGTTTATTGAGAGTACTCAATATCATTGACCATCATATTTTGTGAGATTGTGCAAAACATTTGAGAAATTCGAGTTTGTTTTCGTAAGTAAGAAAACAAAAAAAAAACTTCATATTACAATACTTTAAAGCGATACCTATTATGTCAAACATAACATTAATGATAAGTTAATTAAAAATGTTTTTGACCCAGACATTTCCTACAAAATGATCTCCAAATCCTATCTCTCTGAAAGAGCTCCTGCCAGTCCAAATAGCGAAGTAATAAACTGACCCATTATTACCGCAGGCAATATTCTGACTCACAATGACTTGACTCCAATCATAACCGCAAGTTTTCGCTAATGGGATAAAACAATTCAGATTGCACGTTTAACTATAGATTTGATTAAGTTATCTCTCGAGCCGAAAAGCCTTGCGCAAAAGATGGCATGAAATTACCCTTTGAACACTGCAAATTTATTTAATTACTCTATTCAACTTCGAACAATCCGTGCTTTGAATCGGCGGAGCAAAGCCTTATGTCGTCAATAATTTACGTTGCTTGAAAGTGCTGAAACTTGGTAGACTACGGACACAATGCGAATTGATAGTCAGAATACAACTGCAGTTCATCGGTTGTGAGTCGCGACTCCTCTTCCAACGAGTGACGTAACTGGACGCTTGAACATTTCGACCAATCCAGAGCAGGCATCTTCAGCCAGGATCCTTCGAATATTAGTCGAGAATTGGCGGGAAAATAATCCAAAGACAAATAATGTGTGCAAATGGACATTCGAACTTTCTTGAATGTGAAATTTTGTATATAATCAACCTTTTCTTAATGTGTGTATTTTTAAAGAACCTTTATCATCATGTAAATAACCATTGCTTTGTTATAGTTGAGTGGCAACAGTTTGTTTATTCTTGTGCGGGCAGAATTTACGGGGAGAACGAACAATTGAGATTAAAAATGACAAATATGACCTTTGATTACAAAATGAGACTCTATTTTGAGAGTAATTCATCATCTGTTACTAAATATTGCAAAGTTATATTATGCGTTGGGCATTCCTTTCATTATTGTTGGATCTTTCCTAACTGGTTAGGCTAGTAATTTGCATCTTTTTGCAACTCATGCAACAACTTCAAAAATAAATGAATGAATAAATTTAAATAAATGTTTTGGGTTCAATAATCAGGTTGAATAACAATGTTTAAAATATAAAGTGGAAATCAAAATCATTCAAAGAAAGCAAAAATTTAAGATAAATACTCTGAGAGATTCGAATTAAACAAACAAGGAATCCATTCTAGTCCATTTTATCAAGGGGTAAAGACTATATTCGAAATGGATTCAAAATATTTGGGAAATATTTCATAAGAAGCTTGCATTACGCCAAATATAGCTTCTCTTACCCGGAAATTTCCCAACAAAAGACAAAGGAGATCAGTACCATCTAAAAAGCGTTATTTTAAAAGAAAACGGAAAACCAAACACAAACATAAAAACGCTAATAAAATTGATTTAAAATATTATTAGCCTTCAGGCTAAAAATCAGCTTTCATAAAAATAAACTTACTCCAGGCTTATAAGGGGAAGATAAAAGTTTTCTTAAAAAATACCAAATTTTTTTGCATGGGTTTTGGTTATAACATGCATAATTTTGAATCAAATTATGCGAAACTTGCAACATTTTAGCGATTCATTGCATTAAAACTTGAAGTAAGTACTTGGAATATTCAACGATTTGAAGTAAATAATTTCTAACTGCGCATATTCGAAACAAAGTATAATTTTTCTTTTTATAACTTGGAAACCAGATATATAAGGCAACTTATATAAAAATTCCAGCTGACTACCGTTAAGATTGAAAAAGATAGATGCATTGGAACAGCTGAGTTTCTTCTGTTATCTAAGACAATCAAAATAATGAGGGTTTCTCCGCATATTGATATTCTTTAAACTTGAATCTTCGGATAGTTATGATTGAAGAGCAATTAAATTATGTTTTTAATTAATATACATGGGTATTAAGCATATTCAACTTCCATACAATTCAATATTACAGTTTCATTAATATCTCAGTTAGTCTAGAAAATTTAATTTTCTTTAATAACGTTAGCTCTTTATTTTATTCGAACTTCGAATTTCATTCGAATCTTCTTAGAGAATTTCACATCACATCTGAATAACAAACTTCGATTTAATTCTCCAGCTAAAATCGATCATAAACGATAACTAATTTAAAAACAGAAACCATTACGCTTGAAGTATTCCATGCCAAGTCCGTTTCGTCTCTGAATTGCAAAGTAATAAATTCCGAGCGCAAATTATGGAAGGATTAGTCGACTAAAATGCGAGAAATGGTTCGATGATTCTTCTTGACAAGGTGTTAGCCCCTAGTCCCTTTAAAACTTTTCTCTTTTAGAGAGCAGAAACTTCCTTACGATAACTAGCGTACCGAGACAGGAGTTACTCTTTTCAACATCCTGTCATCCAGAGGAATGACTTTCATGAACATCCTTTCTGACAAATAGTCGCAGACTATGATGGAGTTAAATTGATTGAGAAGTAGCGTTTTCCTAGTTAGAATCAATTTGTTTCCATCAAGTGATTTGGATGGAAAATTCTTGAAAGCTTCCGTCACTTTTGTGAGATGGAGAAGGTCGCTGAGATCTCAGAAATATTTCTTCGCATTATGATAATAACTCGCTGAATTATTTTCTGCAAATTGCAGACGGTAGGAAAATTATTGCAAAGATTTAATTTTCGGAGGATAAATGTTATTGATAGTTCTGTTAAATTTATCATTCCGCTTTCGATTGTAGGAGAAATTTATGGCATGGGAAATTCATGAACATGATTTACATATATTAATAACACCAATGTATGAAAGAGTCAATAGTCTGCTCCTGAATAATTACCGAAATGCACTTTACTATTTTATTGAAGAAAGTCTATATTTTTATTCTATTTGGTTGAAAAATGATATTTGCTTCAAGAAAAATCACTTTTAAGCAGAAGAATACGTTTAATGACGAATAAAATATGTTTAAAATTGATTTACAGAGGTGGGGAAACATTTTTATTTGCTTAAAATTTCTTTTGGGGGTTTCCGAACAATAGGAATTATATCAGATTTGAAAATTCGTTCTGCTTAAATTTTGTTTAAAAGTTATTTATTATTTCGTTTAATATTGTCACGAACATGGGAAGTCGCTTCCCAGCAATGTTAGTCCTATGGTTGGGAAGAGAGTTTTACAAGGTTAAGCATGGAGTGACGGCAGCGATTGTTCCGGCACCCCTGACCTTGGCGACGAACTTGGCGACCTTGGCGACGAACTTGGCGACCTTGGCGACAAATAGATAAAAAAATGCAACCCTTTTCTCGATATTTCTATTAGGAAAGGGAATACGCGTGAATATACGAGAAAACTCCTTGTGACGTCACGGTCTGTCGGACAGAGTATATAAGGACTGCGCCTGGATCAGAGGGAGTAGTGTTTATCCATTGGGAACGACTTTAGAGTTTCGTCTGCAGTGCGAGCTAGGAAGCTGGTGAGCTGAGCGCTATTGAAAGTGCAGTTATTGTCGTTACTAGTTATTTGCTGACTGTTTGTGTTGTTAGATAACAAAGTGCTCAACTGCTATTACCTGTGAATTGTTGTCTGTTTACATTGCTAATCTGTGCGAGAACTATTGTTTCCTGTTACCTGTGCTACATGTTTTCCTGCATAGTTGTGAATAAAACTTCATTCTCCATTATCCTGCGTGTTGGACTGTTTACACCATACACCCACAGAAAGACTTCTGCAGCAATATGTAAACAGGACTTAAAAAATTGGTTCCGAACTAAAAAAAACCGTTCTAATGTTTGATAATAATAATCAGGATTATGCATTTAAGAAATAAATATTTTTTAGTTCATATTTTCTTTTTCTGTGTCTAACTAATTTGCTTTCACTCCTAGTGGCTAATATTGAATTTATAAAGATCGATTTATCATATTTTGATTATAATTCTTTTTCGCGAATCGAAAAGAAATTTAAATACAAAATATATGAATTCTTGTTGTTATTAAAACCCATAATTTTCCTGAAGTCATTTTATTTTCTCCCCTTTGAATTTCGGAAAATAACCCTTGAAATATTCAAATACTATTTGATATTTTCTCTCAAATGCTAAGCATCAGCACATCCAGAGAATGATATAAACAAAAAATATCGCTGAAAGAATAATTTATTTTCATAATATTCCCAGTATTAAGTTTGTTAAGTGATTTGACTTTTTAATCTCAAATAGGAAATATTTATTTACGAAGTTGAAAGTTATACCGGCTTTTGATGTTTATTTTAGTTTTTATTTTTCACCTCCAATGCTGAAATTTGTGTTTTCAAATAATTTTTCTAAGGTTACTATTTGTAATACTAAAGAATTTTATGTAAGTCAGACGAACAAATATATATATTTGATTCCATAACATATTCATTCACACATTTTCTAGGCAAACATAAACATAATTCCAGAGTTAGATGCAGGATATAATCATTTATACTACCGAAAATAAATGTGAAAATAGGATATCTCAAAAACTCTAGACGTTTGGTGATAAATAGTATTATTTTGGTAAATAGTTTAGAATATGACATCAAACTTCATAAAAAAAGAGTAATAAAAAATAGCAGCCATCAGTATGTTATTAATAAAAGTTGTGAGTGTGTGTTTGCACATATGTTTAATTCTTTTTATTAAATGATACTCATTATTTTGCATAGAATATTTTCTGCTTTTAGTTAATTAAAATATATTTAATTGTATTGTAAACTACTGATGGTGTGTGTGCGCAAATATAATTTTCACCAAAAACATGTCGGCAGGCTTATGACGCTATGATACTTCTGAATGATTTTGACATATATTTATAATTTACTAACTCGCGCACGGCGTTGCCCATAGAATCAGGACTTCGCCAAAATGGAGGGAAAAATGCCCACAATGACACGAAAAAGTTTTGAAAAAAAAATCAAAACAGAAGATACACATTATTGATTTTAACGCTTATTTTTCCTCTCGACAATGATGCGAATGTAATGGCGTCACCGGAAGGAATCGGATTGTAGAAATGCAGGCTGGGAATGAAAGCATATTACGTCACCTCCTGCGAGGAAGCAATAATGCTTTCTGGGATCGTCCGGAGAAACTCTTGCTGTCAAATCTCACTAGCAAAAAAACTGTTTGAACTGATCAGAGAAAAATTAATTTACAAAAAACGGAATAAGACATTTTAACCGCTCTTGTTTTAAATCCGACAGAAACGGTCCAGTTATAAGCTGAAAAAAAAATTAAAATTATAGATTCGTTAGAACGTCAGATGCGAGAATTTGAAGAAATCCTTATCAAAAATTATTACCATAAAAGTGACTATTATTTAAAACTTTCTCGAAATTCGGTATATTATGTTGGAAATTTCAAACAAACATCATTAGAACGAAAATTGTTTGTTCTACCCGATGGTGCATTGATTGTTTTTCTACGATCATTAGAAAAGATACTAGAGATGTAAACGTTCCAAAAATGACCGGAAACAACACAAAACATTCAATAAAAAATTTTCTGGATTAAATTTTAAAATTCTGGCTTCGAAGTGCATTGAGTCACCATTACGTCTCCCTGTGTGCCAAATTTCATAGCCATAGGTGCGATAGATTCGTCTGGACATCGCACAGACGCAAACATTGCCATTTATAAGTATAGATTATGTATTTATTTCATATTTATTGATGTAGTGATAATTTTGTATTTTGTTTATAATTGCATTATTTTGTAGATCTGTAATGTGTATTTTGCATCATTTATTTTGAGAAATGATTTGATAGATTCCCTTTTCATCTTAGAGCAGGTCAGAATCTCAAGAGATTTATTTATTTAAGCATTTCTTGACAAAATAGTGAGATGCCTGTTTTGGGAAGAGCGTCCGAATACTGACGTGAGATAATATGACAAGAACGACGCATGCGCAAGCCCTCAACTCTCCCAACTTACTACAGATTTAACATGCACTAGTTTCATATTGTTACAAAAATCGTTCTCTGAGTGTATGGTGTAAACAGTCTAACACGCAGGATAATGGAGAATGAAGGTTTATACATAATTATGCAGGAAAACACGTAGCACAGGGAACAGGGAACAATAGATCTTCCACAGATTAGCAACGTAAACAGAAAACAATTCAAATGCAATAACAATTCAGTACTTTGATATTTAGCAACACAAACAGTCAGCAAATCACTAATGACGGCACTAACAGCGCTTTCAGTAGCACTCAGCTCACCAGCTTTCCAGCTCGCACTGCAGACGAAACTCCAAAGTCGTTCCAGTTGATCAACACACTCTACTCAATACCGCTGGGAGTCTAACAGCTTACTAGCTCCCACAGCGGATCTGTCCAAAGAGAGATTCCAAAGACGTTCGCACTCCAAAGCGATTCCAGTCGATCAAAATTCACTCCCTCCGTGATCCAAGCGCACTCCTTATATAGTCTTCCCCTGCAGGTCGTGACGTCACATGGAATCATCTAGTACATTCAAGCGCATCTCCTCTCCTAATAGAGATATCGAGAAAATTCTAGCATCTCTGAGATCAAATATTTCGTCGACAAGTCTCCAAGTTTGTCGCCAAGGACAGGGATCCAGGCCTAGATGGTGCCAGTCATCCCAAACTTACCCCTGCAAGACTATCTTCCTATCCATAAGACTCACATTGCTGGGAAGCGACTTTCCATGTTTGTAACAATATTCACTACGGATTTTCAATGAAATCGGTACTTGAATCTATGATTCTTTGAGACGGAAGAAATTTGCTTTAGAACAAGCACATTTCAATACACAACAATAAAATATTCTTTTACCCATCTTTATTGCAGTACACGCTTTAAAATTATAAAGGTGGAGATTTAATTAACCTACAACATTGAACTGAAATCATTTCTCAGGGCTTCACTAGATGTCTCTGTGAATGCTTGTAATTAGAGAGGGTATAAAAAGAAATTATTCAACGCCACTTCCAGGCTTTATCAATAAGTCTTGCGAATTATTATATTGGGCCGAAGATCGGATTTTTATGGATAAAAACTGGTATTTATGTCGTGGAAATGCAACATAATTTCTACGGAAGTAAATATCAAAATGTTCGAAAAAACTGTGTGCAGTTATTATACCGAAACTTTCATGAATAAGATTGTCTCCCAATCAAAATAGTCTTTTGATTGGAAAATCGTCCGTAATTCGTCAAAAAGTCTACCGCTAGCAATCAAACACTTAAAACTCTTAAAAGTCATGCCATGTTCCTTGACATCATCACTGCAAATAACCGAGAATTTGAAAGTTTTAGCATAGACCCATACTTGCCACAGCGACTAATTAGAGCTCTAACAATCGGCAAAACTTTCATGAGTAAGATTATTTCCCAATCAAAATAGCCCTTTGATTGGAAAATTGTCCGTAATTCGACAAAAATTCTACCACTAGAAGTCAAACACTTAAAACTCTAAGAAGTC